>JAPJBO010000807.1:0-104399 GCA_030068145.1 Diplonema papillatum
TTTCTCCAGGTGCTGACCCTTGCCGCCCATTCCCACACCACAGTGGAAAGTCTGAAAAAAATGCCTGTTTTTGGCCCTATTTTGGATCATGCGGGAGAGGGGGGTGGGGGTACCATACCCCCCATCTGTGTGGGTTTGTGAGCTCCTATGCATGGCACGGGGCCCATCTGGTAGGAAATAACACTCAGAAGTTGTTTTTGGGGTGATCCTGGGCCCAGAAATACCCGGGTTTGACTTAGAATTTTTTTGAGCTGAATAAGTGCAAAGGGGGGGAAAATGTTTCTTGGGTTTGAAGAGCGCGTGGTGCTTGCACCACTGAGGTCAGGTTATTTAACCGCGGATTAAGTGAAGGACTGTTCAGGAAACGGTCGCGAGCGAAACCCGACCAGGTAACGACCATTTCTGGTGTGGTCGGTATAGCCAGGGGGAACTACGGGGGAACTACGGGGAACTGACCTTGGGGTGTCTTTTTTTTTTTGTAGTGATTTTTTTCAAGCGCCACACACCGGCGCCAAACCGGGAGCTTTGGAGTGAGCAAGACGGTTCCTCTTGCTTGGGCTTTCCACAGAAGGGCCAAGCCTTTTGAAAAATGGAGCCTTCGGGGTGGGGGGGGGTGGTGCTTCGTGTCGCCGTGGCATGGAGGATTCGTTGGAATGTAGACTCGAACGCTATCGTAGGACTCGCAGAAGTCGGTTGGCTCACGCTTACAGGAAGCTAAGTAAAGCTCGCTACCGGGCTCCCTTCAACGTTCCCCAAGAGGACTGAAGGAAAAGCTTCAGTTGCTACCATTGCGTGCTTGTACTGGTCCTTGAAAATAACGGCCTGACCGATGGAGATCTGCAGGATATCTTGGACAGCCCACAGATAAATTTGGCAGCACACAATCAAGAGTCCGGTGATAGACGAAAGGATGTGCTTGAGTCCAACTTGTGTCTGCATGGAAGGGAGCTGATAAGAAGTTACTTCTTGATAAACTGCATGCCCTCACCCGAAGCATGCCATTCAAGGCTAATTTTGTTGTGGGCAAGATCTCTGGAACAGAAGGATGCAGAGCCCGAAAAGCCCAAGGCTTTGCCGTGTCCGAAGTCTTCCTCTCGCCAGCGAAAGAAGCAAACAAGCCAGAGCCTCTCCTTGCGCGCCATTCCGACACTCCTATCCCTCTTGGGTTTGGGCAAGAAGGTGATCCGCAATCAGGTGGCGTTTGCATCAGCTCCTCTACTCTGGGAGAAACCGGAAGCTCTCCGGAGATGGTACCTGCATTCCAACTCGTCCTCTTGGGAAAGGCCAATCGACGGCTGTATGCAAGTGGGCGGAGGTCCTGGGACTGCGAAGGCGTGCGCTCTGTTCTGCCCGTGCCGCCATAGCCATCTTATCCTCGGCCAAGCACCAGTTTCTCCTCCTGCAACGCAACCTTGCCTTCAGCATGGCCATTATGACAGTCATTCTGGTTATCAACCTTACTCCTCGCTCGGGTTGCCGTCTCGACCGCGACCGCCTCTGATAGTTTGGGTTAGAATACAAATCATCTGTGGCGATTTGCGGTGTCGCGGTTATCTCTTCGTACGTGACCATGCTTTCGCCTCTTTAGCTCGACTTGATCGTCGCGCTCAGGCGCGTTTGGTGCCTCGCTTCTTCTTCGATTGCTCGTCCAGGTTCATCGGTTGCTGCACCGGCGCTTTCACACGCCGCACTTCTAGTGCTCGTGGCACACCCGCTCACTCCACTTTCGTGTTCCGTAGCGTTGAACATCGCCCATCTCGCCGCACGCTCCGCCCTTCCACCTCCGTACGTCAGGAAAAGATCCATCCCTCACGCCTCGCCGCTGAACTCGTGCCGTCGTCAGCTGTGTCTCGAGCACTTCCATCGTCTCCGTACCACCACGGAAGATCGGCCTCATCTCGTACCCCGTGAGGCACGGCGGGGCTCCCACCGTTCTCAGCGACCCCATCTTCTCCAGCTTCCTGCCTGGCAGAAGCGGTCCGTCACCGTTCGCTCCAGCGCATCCCCGACGGTTTTTAAAAGTTTTGAGAGTACCTCGCACGCATGCTCAACGGTGTCCCATCCGTCGTCGCTACGACACTGCCCGGAAGATCCAGTTTGGTCCACACTTCAAAGTCGACGGCGAGGTTTCGAGACGTCTGCGGGTTTTGAGACGTCACCCGCCACCGACCAGCACATCCCATCCAACCAATACTGCAGCGCCCGGAACCATCTCTCTCCTCCGACCGCCGCGAAGGTCTCCGGTCCCGCGATCGCTTCGAAACCCGGCCGGCGCGGGGCCTCTGTCTCCGGTCCCGTGATCGCTTCGAAACCCGGCCGGCGCGGGGCTTCCGATAGAACATTTCCTGCTCTCCATACCGCAGCTGATCCTGTCACTACCTGTCAAACCGTGACTCCCAGTCTGTCCTTCCTTCTCATCCTATTCCTTCCTCTTCGGGGCACGCATTGCACATGGCCGCTCTGCGCAAGTTGGGCCGTAATACTGCACCTTTGTAGCTCTTCCGCCCAGGGCCGACTGCAGAAAGTGGTCGCCACAAAGAAATTACCCCCCGAAATTCACCGATTTTGGCCTGGGCCAGGTGGCTTGTCTCCTGGGGTCTTTGATCTTGGTACGCTCGAAGTACCCGAAATTGTCCGTATTTTGTGACGAAAAAGTGCAAAGTAGCTTAGAAATGCTCTCCCGGACCCAAGGCTGCATCCCTGAAGCACTCAGCGAAAAAACAAGAAACGAAAAAAAAAAAGACACCCCCCCCCCATGTTGAACTACGGGGGAACTACGGGGAACTGGCCCACCGACCACACCAATTTCACTGTCTTCTTTGTTTTGTGATGCGAACATCACGAGGTGCTGTCCGAAGACACCGCCCACGTGAGCACTGTTAAGCATTGAGTTCTTTTAAGTACATGAATGTTAAGCAGCGGTTGCCAGATACTCCCGTAGCACCTATTCACGGGTTTGCAGGGGTAAAAAGGAAGCCCGGGTTGGGGAGGGTGGTGGGTTTGGTGCGTAGTATTCTTCTTTTTTTGTTCTTTCTCGGTTCTGGTGGTGCTGCTCCTTCCTTCTCGTCCTGTGTTGGGTTACGACTTTTTTTGTTCTTTATCGGTTCTGAGCGTTTCCATATGCCTTTTCCTGCTTTGACATGCAGTCCCTTCCAAACTGTACCTCTCTTGGTGTTCGGGGGTTGGGCCGTATGGTAACGTCTCGGGAAACGAAGTTTGTGGCGTCACAAAAGTGACAGGTTGCCAAAGCAACCGGGTGCCGGGCTTAAGCAAGGCGTTTGTCAATGGAGAACCAGTCCTGTGCCGTTTTAGGGCCGGCAGGTCTCAACGGGGGGAAAATGTTTCTTGGGTTTGAAGGGGGGGGGTTGCAAGAACGTGCTTGGAATGGGTATGTGCTCAACACCGCACTGGTCCCGTCTGCGCCGTGTTTCGGTCCTTTAAGCCACGGACACATAAGGCGGACCATCATCAGCGTGGAACCTGAGTGTCTGCAGACAGGACTGCGGTGTGAGTCTGGTTTGTCAGGCGGCTGTTCGTAGCTCGTCACAGCCAGGACCACCCGTGCTACTAGAGCACAGGCGAATCCATCACGGGGAGAAGGCCCCTACAACCGTGTCTGAGCAATCAGTTAAAAAAAAAGGGGGGGGGGGGGGTTTGGCATCGACCCATATCGTGGCACCGAGCTCGCGAATCGTATGTTTGCTTAGTAAGGCACGGTTTCCCCGTTGTGCTCCGAAAACGTGCGCGACTTGCCGCTGGGTCCGGCGCCGACGCTGATGCCCCTGAGGGGGGTCGACGGCTCTAGGTTGGAAGTGTAGCTCAGGATGTCGTACTTCTTCATCAGCGCACACCATCCGACCTTGCATGCGTCCTGCACCAGCCACCAGAAGATACAGTACAACCAAATGTACAGCGGCATCAAGCGCTGAGCCGTGCTCTCCGTTTGCCCATCCGAGAGTCTGGACAGCCCGATGCAAGGAATGTTGTCTGGCGACGAGTCAGGCCAAACCGCAGCAACAACCGTCGAGATGGTTAAGGACAGGATGGCACCCACAAATAAGACCAAGCTCGGGCGGTACGAAAAGAAGGGCGACGATTGCGTCCTCGCGGAGAACAGTGTCAAGAAGTCGGAGATCGACACCTTCAAGTAGATCATTGTCACGATGTGTTGGTAGTCCTGCGCGGGCAAACCCACGGCATGGAACACACTGTTGCTGTAATCCTTCACCGAATCCAACGCCATCCAAAGCAGCAGCAAAGACGACAGGCATGCCACACTAGCCAAGACAGCGGAAATCGAAAACATAACGGGAAGATTCCACTTTTGGGGTAGCTTCCTTGGACGCACGTTGTCGTACCCGATGGCCATCAAAGTGCCATCGTTCAAGAGAGTGATGAGCATGAACATGAGAACAGGGAAATGGAAGAAGCGGGTCTCGTCTTCATGTCCTGCGACCACCGCGTTGTAGTCACTCGGAGACAAAGCAAAGACCGCGATGAAGAAGAAGAAGACAAGTTGCAACGTGGCTGCGATACGATACGTCAGAAAGGACTGCATCCGTTGGAACACGCCTCGGGCAATCAACATAGCATCGACAATGACACTCAACCCTGGCTCAGTCAACACCATGTCTGCCGCAGCACGTGCTGCATCAGTAGATCCGTCAACTGCGATTCCAACATCTGCTCTCTTCAAGGCCGGAGCATCGTTCACACCATCTCCAGTCATGGCAACCACGAACCCGCCCTGACGCAACGTTTCAACAATAAGGTATTTGTGTTCAGGTTGCACTTGAGCGAACCCATCGAGGGAAGCAATAAACTCACCGTACTCTTCTGCGAGCGTGTTCGGGATGTCCTTCGGGTCTCCGCTAGCTGGGAACTGCGGCAGGTTTTCCGCTGTTTCGATCGCATCGCCGAGATCCAACATGCGTCCCATTTCCTTCGCAATGAGCAAGTGGTCGCCGGTGATCATCTTCACGCCGACGCCGTATTTCCTGGCTTCAGCGATCGTGGCTTTCGTGTCGGGTCTGGGGGGGTCCAAAAACGTCAGCACGCCGATCATTTTCCAGTCATTGTCGGTTTCGAACGTTTTGGCGACTGCCAAGCATCGGATGCCACGCGTCCCAAGCTCCGTGATGATGGTGTTCAGGCGGTCTTCGATCTCTGCTTTGTTCACGCACAGGTCCAAGACGATGTTAGGCGCACCTTTCGTGACCTTGAACCGCGCTCCGTCTGGACCTGTGAGGGTTGCCTCAGTCCGCTTAATGCGGGGGTCGAACGGCTTGTAATCTAGCTGCGTGTACGTGTCACAGAGCTCAAGATCTGCAGATCCAAGAACCATCGTGTCCAGAGCATCACGGGGGGGTTCACGCCACTTCGCCGCCAGTGCGCTGTACACAAGCGTGCTTTTCAAGTCTTCGCCCTCAAGAAACGTCGGGCAGTTCTGTGTATTTGTAGACGGTAAGCTGGCGCAACGGAGACGGTGATATGCGTGGTCGCCTAAAAACGGCAGGGAAAATCGGAATACGTTGTTGAGCGGACACAACAATCCTCCCACGTGAACCGCTGAGGCGGAGAGTATCGACGGTGGGTAAAGGCGGTTGCAGTGATCGCCTTCTTTCAGCCTACATCAGGGTTGAGCTTGTTGTTGGTAGTTTTGCTTTATTATTTTTCTTGTTCGTCAATAATATATGAGACGATGCCAACCCCCCCCCCCCCCCCCTTTGCACTAATAAAATATTTTTTTGATGTCACTCCATACTGGCCCCGAACCCCCATCTGTGTGGCCCAAAACGGGTCCCAAACGGTTTTTGACGGGCTGAGTCGAGGTAAAGGGGTCTCTGAAGGCCCACGAATGGGCCCAGGTGGGCCCAGGTGGGCCCCGGAGCGGGCTCTCAGTGCGAGGGGGTGTGCCCCCAAAATGGGGTCATTTTCAAAGCCTCGCCACTACTCAAGCTAGTCAAACACCTTCTGGCCTCCAGCGGGAAACCCAGACTACACAACGACAAGATCGGCTGTGTTCCGCTGTAGATAGCCACCAGCGGGTCCTCTTGAAGCCGAAGAGTGTTCTCAGGGGTCACAGATAGCCCTACTTGGCCACCCCGCCTGCAGCGCCTGCAGTGGGCAGGCACACATTGTAAATAGAGTGGGTGCAGCAGGTGCACCCTGCCTTTACCAGCAGTACTAATTAAGAATACAGGTTGACCCAGGAAAACGGAAACTAAGAGAGGGGAAAATGCCAAAGATCACGGGTCTGGAGTTCGTGGAGTCATCGGTGCGAGCAATGCAGAAGTTATCGCCGTTTCATGAGGAAACAAGACGTGGTCAGTCCATGCAGAGACGACTCGTAGCCAGCAGGACCTTTTGTGAAAAGGTCTCTGGTGACGACCTGATCGGTTTCTTTCTCGCCCTAATGACAGAGGAGGAGAAGGTTGACATCTGGAAGCGCCTTTCTGGTAGGCTTTCAGAAGCCTTCAACAGCCTTGACGACGAGGCGAGCCGGCGACGCATCGTGAGCGGTTTGGACTGGGCACGTGCCCGGTACAGGGCTGTTGGAATGGTCGTGGGTGACAATCTCTGGAAGAACCGGGGAAAGGCTGCCGAGATTGGCGTTGGCGGGAGGCCCACAGTTGTCACACCAGAGATGCGTGAAAAGGTATCTCAGGAGCATGACCAATTCTCCACGCCAACATCAAGGGTACTGAAGAGGCTTTCAAAAGAAGAAGAAGAAGAGCCTGTCACGGCACACAACCTCTTGGTACCGTACCGTCTTGTGTACGACGAGAGCGACCTGCAGGATGAGGTGTCGTACACTACGTACCGGCGCATGCGGAATCCGAAGTTTCAGCATCTGTCCCGACGAACTGACGTGTGTGACATCTGCGATGCGGGGGAGACCGTCAAATCTCAGATGCGGCGATACATTGACGCGAACCGCCAGCACCTGACCTCAGCGCATTGGTACAACGCCAACAACCCGATGTTCCTCACCGCTTGCCTGTATGAGAAGATGATCCCGGAACGGGTAAGAAAGTGCATGAGCGGCTTCTTGCACCAGCTCATGGAGGTCCAACACCACACGACCAGTGCAGAACGACAACGGAGCGCCTACAGAGCGCACTACACATCACCACCCGCCGGGACTGTGGTAGTCACTGTCGACTTCAAGCAGAAGGGAAGGCTGCCCATGTTGAAGCAGGAGCCCGGAAAGCTCTTTTACAGCCAGGGTGCCTTCTCACTGCTCGGTTTCGGCCTACACTGGACCGAAGATGTAGTTGTCAGGCGGCACCATGTGGATGTGCTTCTTCGCACGCATAATCAGGACTCCATGGTATTCGTGCGTGCTTACGAATTGGTCAAGAACCGCCTCCCGCAGGACCGCAAGGTCATCTTTTGGATGGACTCTGGTCGGCACTTCCGATCGGTGCTTTCTGTTAGTCGTCTCCTGCTAGATCCTGACACACAGTCCATCAACTTTTTTGTTGGAGGGCACGGAAAGAATGACCGGGACCAGCACTTCGGAGCCATCAGCAGGAAACTGGAGATGGTGTCCAAGTCCACAGACATTCTGAACCTCGGGCAAGTTAAAAAAGCCATCGAACAGATCCGAAACACAACGGCGCCCAAGCTTTGCCTTCGCAGCCAGGTTGCTGAATTTGAGGTGCTCGACATACCGAACCTCATGATGATTTCTTCTTTCGAGCGAGACCCCCTGACAGGTGCCTTATCGGTACACGAGCACTCTGGCGACAATGGCTTTCTGCTCAAAAAGCGAGTCCACGTCATAAAGTTCAAGTTTGTTGCCAAGGTTTCGGACAAACTGCCACTGGGCGAGTCAGATACTGACTGCTCAAGGTGTTCAGACGACATTGGCTCAAGTGCTTCCAGTGATGAACAGGAGACCGTGGCCGAGAAGATGCAGAAAAAGAGGACAAAGAAGAAAGAGATGTTTGCCAAGATGGCAGACCAGGAAATAAAAAACAGGGCCCGGGGAAAACATCCACCAAAGACATCCAAGTCCAGTGAACGGAGTTCAGATGCAGCCCCTCCAAGCAAGCGTCAGAAAAAGTGAAGTCGCCATCTCCACCTCTTGGTTCTTTTGCATTTTTCCACCTTATATTCTGCGTTTTCCTGGTAAGCACTGTGTTCTCAAAAGCGGGTGAAGCCGGATTCTAGGCAGGGCGCACTTGCACACCGCACATTCTAAGCGTGTGCCTGCCCACTGCTGGCGCTGCGCACATGGGGCTAACTGTGACCCCCGAGAGCATTCTTCGGCTTCAAGAGGACCCGCTGGTGGCTATCTACGGCGGAACACAGCCGATCTTGTCGTTTTGAAGTCTGGGTTTCCCGCTGGAGGCCAGAAAGTGTTTGACTAGCTTGAGTAGTGGCGAGGCCCGAAAATGACCCCATTTTGGGGACTCTCCCCCTCGCGCTCCAGGGGCCTACCTGGGCCCACCTGGGCCTATTCGTGGGCCTTCAGAGACCCCTTTACCTCGACTCAGCCCGCCAAAAACCGTTTGGGAACCGTTTTGGGCCACACAGGTGGGGGTTCGGGGCCAGTATGGGGTGACATCAAAAAAAGTTTTATTAGTGCAAAGGGGGGGGGGGGGGGGTTGGCATCGTACCATATTATATATTTTGTGTTGAGGAGAAAAAAGGGCAACGTACCTGCTGAATCTGCATCTTGTTCTGCGTGAGAGTGCCGGTCTTGTCCGAGCACAGCATGTTGACACCAGCCATCATCTCGATAGCGGCGAGGCGCGTGACAATCACTTTCTTGTTGGACAATTCTTTCGACCCCAGAGCCAGCGTTGTCGTGACAACAATCTCGATGGCAATGGGGATTGATACCACCAGCAGGACAACAGTGAACTCGATCGTCATTTTGAACGACTCCCCCTCGTGCGCCAGCAGGTAGATGAACACGATCACACACAGGATCAACGAGACTCCAGTGAGGCCGTACATGATTTTCATCAGAACGTAGTGGATGTTCCCAAGGTCGGCTTCCACGGATTGAAGGAGCAGCGCGGTTTTGCCGAAAACGGTTTCCGCACCAGTGTACTGCACGGTACCGGATACTTCTCCACGAACCACGTTCGAGCCCATTTTAGCCATGTGGGTTCCTGGGGTCATCGTGACCGGGAGAGACTCGCCAGTGAGGGCAGCTTCATCGATGTCAACCTGCGGCACGTAATCTTTTCCAGGTTCCGCATTGATCGTGCTGTCTGCTGCGACGGCGGAACCAGCGGCAAGTTTCACTTTGTCGCCGGGAACGACCAGCGCAGTATCAATCTCTTGCCACTTTCCATCGCGAAATACGGTCGCAATCGGCTTCAGCGCTCCTTTCAGCGCCGCCACAGCATCGCCGGCCTTCGTCGTTTCGTACCAGCCGATGGTTGCGTTCCCGAGCTGGATTCCTAGAAGGATCGCAGCATCGGGCCAGTTCTGCAGTGCGAACTCAATCACGATCGCGACCCACAACGCAATGGCCATTGGTCCCCAGAGGCCCTTCAAGAAGATCTTCCAGCCGGGTGTTATCTTTTCAGGCAGCTCGTTGCGGCCATACTTCTCAAGCCGGGCCGTTGCTTCAGTCGATGTCAAGCCTTCGACATTGTCTTCGAACGGCACCTTCAGCTCGTGGTCGCCTCCCATCTTGTGATGTTTTCTTTTTTCCGGTTCCGCCGATCTCGCGCGGGGCGGACGGAGGGCAGTCTTTCAACCTTTTTGTTTGGTTGTTCTGCAGTTATTATTAATGAGGTATTGGTATTCTGCAGGACCCGACCAAACTCGGTCAGCAGTGGAGTGCAGTAGAACGAGCAAGCGTCATTACCAGTCACGCTCCCCTGCTGCACCTCCCGCCCCATCATGGCTCACTTCATGGGTCACTGAGCCTCTACTCGCTGCGCCATGCCTCGTGGCGTAACCCCTGTCCTGCAGTGCGAGAGCAGCAAAGTGCATGGTGTCTTGAGTGTGCAAGCGTTTCTGCTGAGATTCGTCAGTTGGATCCCAATCTCATTTATGTGAATCATTGCTTCACAACAGAGCCAACCTGGCCATGAAGTACCCAGCCACCTGTAAGCTACAAGCACCCCGGCGGCTGAGCAGTTGTCATAAGCTGAGAACGACAGCCCCAAGAGTCCGTCCCCGGTACACTGTGAAACCTGGATCTGGGAAACCCAGCCTGACTGTGTAGTACCTGGTTCAAAACGCAAACTCGGTCAGCTTGCATGCATAAGCTCGGCCACTAGTCTTCAACATCGTGAACGGTTTTTCTTGATTTTTGCTTCTTGCTGTCGGTTAATCCAACTAGAGTAGGGGCATCTGGCATCCGTCGGTACGCCACTGACCTGTGCAACATCGCGTGTGCATCTTGACAGGATGTCTGAGCAGAGCCGGAAAAGGAGCACGAACGAGACACGAAGTAGCCTTGGAAGGACGACCCCTTCAACAGGGAGATAGACGTGGAATGATCGCCATGAAGAAAAGGCAGAGCAGGGGGGAGACCTGCCTGCATGTGTTCCAAACTGCCAAAATTCGGGATGTCCAAACGTGTGATCCGAGCAAAATATTCGATGCTAACATCGCTGCGGTTTCAAAAGAATGGGGTGAGGGTGGGAGTATTGTGTTCACGGTGCCTACAGCAGAAGGCTGCTTCGCATGCATCCAGGATTCGGTGCCTCCATTACAAAGGATGGATCGGCTAGGGGGGGGGGGGGGGGGGGGGGGGGGGGGGTATGAATGTATCGTGCAGAGCCGGGCCGTGCGCGGCTGCGTACCCTCAGGGTAGGGTGCTGGAGTCGAATTCGACTGTATCATGCATTGAGCTCCAAATTTGGAGGCTGGTACTTGGCGGGCAAACTGGTTGCCACACAAGCCCGTGAATGCGATCCGACAACAGGAAGCTGTATCGCGCAGAGTTTGCAGCCCAGAAGGCTGCGTGTGCACGTCCAAAAATGCGGAGCTAGAAGAGGTAGACGGAGGTAGTGCTGCGGAGCCGGTTGCATAGAATGCTGCACGGCTGTGCGATGGCCTCGAAGTGATCAAATATTTGGTACACGCCTCAGTATGGACACGTCGGATTGACCTGTATCGTGCATTGGGGGGGGCTCGACAAAACTGCCGAGATTACCCAACGCAGGGGGGAACTCGCAACCCAGAAGGCTGCGACTCTGAAAATGCTTCTGACCTGCCAAAAAATCGTCCTGTATTGCCAGCTAGGAGCCGGACGGTTGATGCAGGGGGGATGGCGCATTACGTGCAGAGACGGAAAGGGTGCCGAGCTCGTAGTGTGTACAGCAGAAGCTGTGACGAACGGGTTGAACCAAGCGGTCCAAATCCTGTGACACAGAGAGGAAACGTAGTTTTCACAGCGACGCGGTCAGTTTCGGATTCGAGAAACCTCAGTTCCGCTTGGGTTCTCGGCAGTTGACAACTGGGAAGACCCCGACCCATGCTGTCAGCTACCAATATGGCGTCGCTGTTGACTCTTCTCAGTTAATAGGCGGGCGGGACACTCGCTCCGTGTAGGGTCTGTTCTTCCGGTTTGTCGGCCTGCTGAAGACCTTCGTCGGCTAGCCAGTGTCGCCCTTGGGCGCCTGACTTGGTGCAGGGGGAGGTTGAGGGATAACAAGATACCCCTCCCCGAAGAACAGACACCCTGTATGTAGGTTCGTCCAGCCTAGCAGATTCCCTCAGAGATTCGTGATACCCAGGGGAATCGACAAGGAAAAACAAATGCGTAGTTTTGTTGAAAGAACGGTATCGGATGGGGTGTAGTCGGAGGATTTGCGCCCGACCGCAAATCTGCTGACCTTCGTGTTTCGTCGCTCGATTCGCGGTGGGTAGGTAACATGCAGGGTCAAAACCTTGTGTCTTTTTGGTAAATGGCCACCAATTTCTTTCCGGAAAAAAATTGGGCTTTTTAAATTTTAAAATTTTGGAACAAACACTGCGGCAATTTTTGATGAAGTTGAGCTAATTTTTTTTTTTTCCAAAAAAAAATTTGGGGGGCCATCGGCCCCGCAGCAGCGTTTTAAAAAGACACAAGGTTTTGACCCTGCATGGTAAACTGGGATATGGAGGCGTGAACGGGAGAGACAGGGAGGAAGCGGCCGCTAGCATTTGAGCAAGGTGAAATGTTATGTCAACACAAGGGACACGTTGCCACGATGCGTTGTGTCGCAATTCAGTGCCATTGCGTGGATCATCGGCAAAAAAAGAAAAATCCGACACGAGCCCTCGATTTGGCTCATGCTGGTGGGTTCGCAACGTTTACCTTGCTCAATGCTGCGCCCCATACGAGAAAGGGAGTATAAGGTACCAATGCTTATCGAATGGGGATACGGGGGGGGAAGGGTGTTGAAACAGAAATGCTAGGCGAGCTTCTGGTTAGAGCGCAAAGAAAGCTTGGCTAGACGTTCACCCCGCCCTTGTGGACATTGAAACGCTAGTCCGTGGTCACACTTGATGTAGTGGCCTCCGAGGCAGAGGTGGACTGGCTCGTGGACGAAGAAAATGACTGCGGGTCTTCTGATGGATGGCTTCTTCTTTATTTTTCCGTTTGCCGGAGATTTTCTCCTGCTCGTCAGTAGATGAGGTGGCATTGAACACTGCCTCTCAAGGCATCGACTCTTCTACACAGAGCAAGGCCGTTCCGCGCACCTGGCACCGAACTTGCGAATCGGAGATTTGTTTAGTAAGGCACTGTTTCCCCGTTGTGCTCCGAAAACGTGCGCGACTTGCCGCTGGGTCCGGCGCCGATGCTGATTCCCTTGAGGGGGGTCGACGGCTCTAGGTTGGAAGTGTAGCTCAGGATGTCGTACTTCTTCATCAGCGCACACCATCCGACCTTGCATGCGTCCTGCACCAGCCACCAGAAGATACAGTACAACCAAATGTACAGCGGCATCAAGCGCTGAGCCGTGCTCTCCGTTTGCCCATCCGAGAGTCTGGACAGCCCGATGCAAGGAATGTTGTCTGGCGACGAGTCAGGCCAAACCGCAGCAACAACCGTCGAGATGGTTAAGGACAGGATGGCACCCACAAATAAGACCAAGCTCGGGCGGTACGAAAAGAAGGGCGACGATTGCGTCCTCGCAGAGAACAGCGTCAAGAAGTCGGAGATCGACACCTTCAAGTAGATCATTGTCACGATGTGTTGGTAGTCCTGCGCGGGCAAACCCACGGCATGGAACACACTGTTGCTGTAATCCTTCACCGAATCCAACGCCATCCAAAGCAGCAGCAAAGACGACGCACATGCCACACCAGCTAGGACAGCGGAAACCGAAAACATAACGGGGAGATTCCATTTCTGGGGTAGCTTCCTTGGACGCACATTGTCGTACCCGATGGCCATCAAAGTGCCATCGTTCAAGAGAGTGATGAGCATGAACATGAGAACAGGGAAATGGAAGAACCGAGTCTCGTCTTCATGTCCTGCGACCATCGCGTTGTAGTCACTCGGAGACAAAGCAAAGACCGCGATGAAGAAGAAGAAGACAAGTTGCAACGTGGCTGCGATACGATACGTCAGAAAGGACTGCATCCGTTGGAACACGCCTCGGGCAATCAACATAGCATCGACAATGACACTCAACCCTGGCTCAGTCAACACCATGTCTGCCGCAGCACGTGCTGCATCAGTAGAACCTTCAACTGCGATTCCAACATCTGCTCTCTTCAAGGCCGGAGCATCGTTCACACCATCTCCAGTCATGGCAACCACGAACCCGCCCTGACGCAACGTTTCAACAATAAGGTATTTGTGTTCAGGGTGCACTTGGGCAAACCCATCGAGGGAAGCAATAAACTCACCGTACTCTTCTGCGAGCGTGTTCGGGATGTCCTTCGGGTCTCCGCTAGCTGGGAACTGCGGCAGGTTTTCCGCTGTTTCGATCGCATCGCCGAGATCCAACATGCGTCCCATTTCCTTCGCAATGAGCAAGTGGTCGCCGGTGATCATCTTCACGCCGACGCCGTATTTCCTGGCTTCAGCGATCGTGGCTTTCGTGTCGGGTCTGGGGGGGTCCAAAAACGTCAGCACGCCGATCATTTTCCAGTCATTGTCGGTTTCGAACGTTTTGGCGACTGCCAAGCATCGGATGCCACGCGTCCCAAGCTCCGTGATGATGGTGTTCAGGCGGTCTTCGATCTCTGCTTTGTTCACGCACAGGTCCAAGACGATGTTAGGCGCACCTTTCGTGACCTTGAACCGCGCTCCGTCTGGACCTGTGAGGGTTGCCTCAGTCCGCTTAATGCGGGGGTCGAACGGCTTGTAATCTAGCTGCGTGTACGTGTCACAGAGCTCAAGATCTGCAGATCCAAGAACCATCGTGTCCAGAGCATCACGGGGGGGTTCACGCCACTTCGCCGCCAGTGCGCTGTACACAAGCGTGCTTTTCAAGTCTTCGCCCTCAAGAAACGTCGGGCAGTTCTGTGTATTTGTAGACGGTAAGCTGGCGCAACGGAGACGGTGATATGCGTGGTCGCCTAAAAACGGCAGGGAAAATCGGAATACGTTGTTGAGCGGACACAACAATCCTCCCACGTGAACCGCTGAGGCGGAGAGTATCGACGGTGGGTAAAGGCGGTTGCAGTGATCGCCTTCTTTCAGCCTACATCAGGGTTGAGCTTGTTGTTGGTAGTTCGAGACTGGAGGTCCTATGAACATGCAATGTGAATAGCCTCTATTCGAGCCAACCCCACTTTTCTCTACACTAAAAAGTGTATTGTTTTTGAACTAGATAATAGTTCGGAGCTGGCTTTTTCCGTTTTTCGGATTTCATGCCTGTATGGTCCACTTCAACAGTGCGACGGTCTCCGGACCCACAGGTCCGCCGTTCGATCCCCGCGCGAAGTGTTTTTTTCGGTTTGAAGTTTTGAGAATTTCTCGAGACTGGAGGTCCTATGAACATGCAATGTTCACCAGAAGTTTGCTTCACCCGAACTTCGCCCGAACTTTGCTTCGCCCGAACTTTGCTTCACCCGAACTTAGCTCCACCCGAACTTAGCTTCGCCCGAACTTTGTTTCGCCCGATCTTAGCTTCACCAGAACTTTGCTTCACCCGAACTTTGCTTCCCCCAGAACTTAGCTTCGCCCGGACTTTGTTTCGCCCGAACTTAGCTTGACCCGAACTTTGCTTCGCCCGAACTTTGCTTCACCAGAACTTAGCTTCGCCCGAACTTTGCTTCGCCCGAACTTTGCTTCCCCCAGAACTTAGCTTCGCCCGGACTTTGTTTCGCCCGAACTTAGCTTGACCCGAACTTTGCTTCGCCCGAACTTTGCTTCACCAGAACTTAGCTTCGCCCGAACTTTGCTTCGCCCGAACTTTGCTTCCCCCAGAACTTTGTTTCGCCCGAACTTTGCTTCACCAGAACTTTGCTTCATCCGAACTTAGCTTCGCCCAGAACTTTGCTTCGCCCGAACTTTGTTTCGCCCGAACTTTGTTTCGCCCGAACTTTGTTTCGCCCGAACTTAGCTTCACCAGAACTTGCTTCACCCGAACTTTGCTTCACCAGAACTTAGCTTCGCCCGAACTTTGCTTCACCCGAACTTAGCTTCGCCGAACTTTGTTTCGCCCGATCTTAGCTTCACCAGAACGTCCGAACTTTGCTTCACCCAGAACTTAGCTTCGCCCGGACTTTGTTTCGCCCGAACTTAGCTTCACCTTCGCCCGAACTTTGCTTCACCAGAACTTTGCTCACCCGAACTTAGCTTCGCCCGAACTTTGCTTCGCCCGAACTTTGTTTCGCCCGAACTTAGCTTCACCCGAACTTTGCTTCACCAGAACTTAGCATTGCCCGAACTTAGCTTCGCCCGAACTTTGCTGTTCCCCGAACTTTAACTGCTGCCTCCAGTCTCGCCACGCGCCGGCCTTTGCCGAGCGCACGTACTTTTGCTTTATTATTTTTCTTGTTCGTCAATAATATATGAGACGATGCCAACCCCCCCCCCCCCCCCCCCCCTTTGCACTAATAAAATATTTTTTGATGTCACTCCATACTGGCCCCGAACCCCCATCTGTGTGGCCCAAAACGGGTCCCAAACGGTTTTTGACGGGCTGAGTCGAGGTAAAGGGGTCTCTGAAGGCCCACGAATGGGCCCAGGTGGGCCCAGGTGGGCCCCGGAGCGGGCTCTCAGTGCGAGGGGGTGTGCCCCCAAAATGGGGTCATTTTCAAAGCCTCGCCACTACTCAAGCTAGTCAAACACCTTCTGGCCTCCAGCGGGAAACCCAGACTACACAACGACAAGATCGGCTGTGTTCCGCTGTAGATAGCCACCAGCGGGTCCTCTTGAAGCCGAAGAGTGTTCTCAGGGGTCACAGATAGCCCTACTTGGCCACCCCGCCTGCAGCGCCTGCAGTGGGCAGGCACACATTGTAAATAGAGTGGGTGCAGCAGGTGCACCCTGCCTTTACCAGCAGTACTAATTAAGAATACAGGTTGACCCAGGAAAACGGAAACTAAGAGAGGGGAAAATGCCAAAGATCACGGGTCTGGAGTTCGTGGAGTCATCGGTGCGAGCAATGCAGAAGTTATCGCCGTTTCATGAGGAAACAAGACGTGGTCAGTCCATGCAGAGACGACTCGTAGCCAGCAGGACCTTTTGTGAAAAGGTCTCTGGTGACGACCTGATCGGTTTCTTTCTCGCCCTAATGACAGAGGAGGAGAAGGTTGACATCTGGAAGCGCCTTTCTGGTAGGCTTTCAGAAGCCTTCAACAGCCTTGACGACGAGGCGAGCCGGCGACGCATCGTGAGCGGTTTGGACTGGGCACGTGCCCGGTACAGGGCTGTTGGAATGGTCGTGGGTGACAATCTCTGGAAGAACCGGGGAAAGGCTGCCGAGATTGGCGTTGGCGGGAGGCCCACAGTTGTCACACCAGAGATGCGTGAAAAGGTATCTCAGGAGCATGACCAATTCTCCACGCCAACATCAAGGGTACTGAAGAGGCTTTCAAAAGAAGAAGAAGAAGAGCCTGTCACGGCACACAACCTCTTGGTACCGTACCGTCTTGTGTACGACGAGAGCGACCTGCAGGATGAGGTGTCGTACACTACGTACCGGCGCATGCGGAATCCGAAGTTTCAGCATCTGTCCCGACGAACTGACGTGTGTGACATCTGCGATGCGGGGGAGACCGTCAAATCTCAGATGCGGCGATACATTGACGCGAACCGCCAGCACCTGACCTCAGCGCATTGGTACAACGCCAACAACCCGATGTTCCTCACCGCTTGCCTGTATGAGAAGATGATCCCGGAACGGGTAAGAAAGTGCATGAGCGGCTTCTTGCACCAGCTCATGGAGGTCCAACACCACACGACCAGTGCAGAACGACAACGGAGCGCCTACAGAGCGCACTACACATCACCACCCGCCGGGACTGTGGTAGTCACTGTCGACTTCAAGCAGAAGGGAAGGCTGCCCATGTTGAAGCAGGAGCCCGGAAAGCTCTTTTACAGCCAGGGTGCCTTCTCACTGCTCGGTTTCGGCCTACACTGGACCGAAGATGTAGTTGTCAGGCGGCACCATGTGGATGTGCTTCTTCGCACGCATAATCAGGACTCCATGGTATTCGTGCGTGCTTACGAATTGGTCAAGAACCGCCTCCCGCAAGGTCATCTTTTGGATGGACTCTGGTCGGCACTTCCGATCGGTGCTTTCTGTTAGTCGTCTCCTGCTAGATCCTGACACACAGTCCATCAACTTTTTTGTTGGAGGGCACGGAAAGAATGACCGGGACCAGCACTTCGGAGCCATCAGCAGGAAACTGGAGATGGTGTCCAAGTCCACAGACATTCTGAACCTCGGGCAAGTTAAAAAAGCCATCGAACAGATCCGAAACACAACGGCGCCCAAGCTTTGCCTTCGCAGCCAGGTTGCTGAATTTGAGGTGCTCGACATACCGAACCTCATGATGATTTCTTCTTTCGAGCGAGACCCCCTGACAGGTGCCTTATCGGTACACGAGCACTCTGGCGACAATGGCTTTCTGCTCAAAAAGCGAGTCCACGTCATAAAGTTCAAGTTTGTTGCCAAGGTTTCGGACAAACTGCCACTGGGCGAGTCAGATACTGACTGCTCAAGGTGTTCAGACGACATTGGCTCAAGTGCTTCCAGTGATGAACAGGAGACCGTGGCCGAGAAGATGCAGAAAAAGAGGACAAAGAAGAAAGAGATGTTTGCCAAGATGGCAGACCAGGAAATAAAAAACAGGGCCCGGGGAAAACATCCACCAAAGACATCCAAGTCCAGTGAACGGAGTTCAGATGCAGCCCCTCCAAGCAAGCGTCAGAAAAAGTGAAGTCGCCATCTCCACCTCTTGGTTCTTTTGCATTTTTCCACCTTATATTCTGCGTTTTCCTGGTAAGCACTGTGTTCTCAAAAGCGGGTGAAGCCGGATTCTAGGCAGGGCGCACTTGCACACCGCACATTCTAAGCGTGTGCCTGCCCACTGCTGGCGCTGCGCACATGGGGCTAACTGTGACCCCCGAGAGCATTCTTCGGCTTCAAGAGGACCCGCTGGTGGCTATCTACGGCGGAACACAGCCGATCTTGTCGTTTTGAAGTCTGGGTTTCCCGCTGGAGGCCAGAAAGTGTTTGACTAGCTTGAGTAGTGGCGAGGCCCGAAAATGACCCCATTTTGGGGACTCTCCCCCTCGCGCTCCAGGGGCCTACCTGGGCCTACCTGGGCCCACCTGGGCCTATTCGTGGGCCTTCAGAGACCCCTTTACCTCGACTCAGCCCGCCAAAAACCGTTTGGGAACCGTTTTGGGCCACACAGGTGGGGGTTCGGGGCCAGTATGGGGTGACATCAAAAAAAGTTTTATTAGTGCAAAGGGGGGGGGGGGGGGGGGGGTTTGGCATCGTACCATATTATATATTTTGTGTTGAGGAGAAAAAAGGGCAACGTACCTGCTGAATCTGCATCTTGTTCTGCGTGAGAGTGCCGGTCTTGTCCGAGCACAGCATGTTGACACCAGCCATCATCTCGATAGCGGCGAGGCGCGTGACAATCACTTTCTTGTTGGACAATTCTTTCGACCCCAGAGCCAGCGTTGTCGTGACAACAATCTCGATGGCAATGGGGATTGATACCACCAGCAGGACAACAGTGAACTCGATCGTCATTTTGAACGACTCCCCCTCGTGCGCCAGCAGGTAGATGAACACGATCACACACAGGATCAACGAGACTCCAGTGAGGCCGTACATGATTTTCATCAGAACGTAGTGGATGTTCCCAAGGTCGGCTTCCACGGATTGAAGGAGCAGCGCGGTTTTGCCGAAAACGGTTTCCGCACCAGTGTACTGCACGGTACCGGATACTTCTCCACGAACCACGTTCGAGCCCATTTTAGCCATGTGGGTTCCTGGGGTCATCGTGACCGGGAGAGACTCGCCAGTGAGGGCAGCTTCATCGATGTCAACCTGCGGCACGTAATCTTTTCCAGGTTCCGCATTGATCGTGCTGTCTGCTGCGACGGCGGAACCAGCGGCAAGTTTCACTTTGTCGCCGGGAACGACCAGCGCAGTATCAATCTCTTGCCACTTTCCATCGCGAAACACGGTCGCAATCGGCTTCAGCGCTCCTTTCAGCGCCGCCACAGCATCGCCGGCCTTCGTCGTTTCGTACCAGCCGATGGTTGCGTTCCCGAGCTGGATTCCTAGAAGGATCGCAGCATCGGGCCAGTTCTGCAGTGCGAACTCAATCACGATCGCGACCCACAACGCAAAGGCCATTGGTCCCCAGAGGCCCTTCAAGAAGATCTTCCAGCCTGGTGTTGTCTTCTCAGGCAGCTCGTTGCGGCCGTACTTCTCAAGCCGGGCCGCTGCTTCAGTCGACGTCAAGCCTTCGACATTGTCTTCGAACGGCATCTCCAGCTCGGGATCGCCTCCCATTTTGAAAAAGCAGCTTTTGTTATTTCTTGTAGGTTTCTTTTGTCGGTGTGAATCTGTCAGTTCACTTCTTAAATGAGAGCACCGCGACAAAATCTCAAGAGACAAGGGCCAAGAAGCGGCAAGGACAAGGTCCAGCGCCGAAGACGGGGACAGGGAGCAGCCCGCAAACTCCCGGGAATAGTTGCCACATTGTGGGTCAAAGACGCACACATGATACCAGGTACGGGTGGTCTGCGTGGGTGAAGTCTACTCAACTTTCTCGTGCAGTCTTTCTATCCCTTTCGCAAGCTCGGATTGCAAATCTCTGGTTTGCCTCTTCCCCTCTTCTCAATCAAACATCGCGTTGCTGTCACGAGCACTCTGCGGGCTCCCCTGCCTGGGAATTGTCGCTTGGGGGGGGGGGGGGGGGGGTTGCACCACATACTGATTGCTGCTACCGAGTCACCCGTGCAGCTTTCTCTCCTGACCGTTTTGGCGAAAGATCTCCTTGAACCCCTGCTATGTTCCACTCCCTTATCTGTGCTTCCGTTCCCTGTTCGGTCACTGTCGCGCGTGGCTTTGCGGGTCCTTTGCGGTCCCTAACCTCCCACAGACCTCTCTCAGACCCTCGGGTCTGTGAGGCCTTGACCCTTGCTCGCAAGAGCCATCATCTCGCCTTCAACTGCCAGTTCACTATCGGCTCCCTCCTTTTTCCGACGGCAGAGATGCATTCCCGCTCGACTCCAAAGAAAGTGGAAAGTGTCAGTGGCTGACGAGGTTCAATTTTCATCTAGCTGCAGGGAGGCAGTCTTTTTCTCAGAGGCTCGGCTAATGCAACTGGAAAAAGGCACAGACGGACGGTTCTTCAGTATTCGGGATTCATCTACTCTGGGCAGCACAAGTGCGGCACAAAGACAAGGTCCGGGACCCTTCTGCAAGTTGTTACGTGGGTTTATTTCCTGTGTAATAGTGCGTTGCTCAGGGTAGTCGAGGGGCCTGACAATCACACTAATGCAACAAATTTGCATTTCCTGTGACTCGCAAATGGATCCGATGCATGACGAATTCCCAGAGGGAACCTCCTTCAGCTACAGCTGGCCAGAGTCAGAGGCACGAGCAGGATAGATAACGTTGCGAGCCTTACAGAACGCTTGTTTCGCCTTCCTTTCCCCTGGGTTCAGGAGCTCGGACAGAACCGTGGGGAGGTGTAAGGTGGTTGTTTAGTCTGACAGTGGTGGATGGGTAGCGTCCAGCACGGCTTTCGAAGGGGAAAGCCGAGCAGAGAGACAAGAATCTGAAGGAAGGCTTGAGGCCAGAGCTAACCCAGGACGTCGGCGCCAATGCTGCGGTGTCGCTGGCACCACTACAATTAGATGGGCTTCTCTGTGTCGAGCGTGGAGAGGGTGTACAATGCGTGAGACAGCTGTTCGGACAGAGCGGCAGTGGACACAGAGGAGTATGCTGGTTGTTTGTGTACGACGACAGAGGCTTGATGGTGGTGACGGCAGTGTTCGAGGGGGCAAGCTGTGGTCGGCAGGTACGGGGGTAAATCCAGGCGGATCGAGTGGAGTGTCTGGAGGAAGGCGAGATGCAGCTGGTCGGACCCAACGAGGAGGCGGCGCATGGACCGAGGGATTTCCAAGAGGATGGAGGGGACCCGCAGGTGTGCGGATTGCTGTGTCAGGGTCAGAGGAGCGGTCGTGTCTGTTGCACTCCACAAACCGTTTCGGCGGTCTGTCAGTGACGGAAACTCGACCGAAAACCGGCCGCGCAGCCTGCTGTTGCCCTCCAGCAGCGCAGCGAAGTGTCTTTCGCACGAGCTGCGCAGGCTGTCATACGCAACGGGGAAAAAGTGCTTCACCGCCTGCAGGCCAACGTCCAGCACCATCCCATGTCTGTCCGTCTTTCCGTGCAAGTCCACATGCAGAAGTTGCACCTGCGAGCCCGCCGTCCGGAAAGAGCACCCACTCCCATTCGAATCCCGATTCCGCGGCGGTCGCTCCTTCCCGACACTCGCCCGGACGCCAATTTCGGCGGCAGCGGCTTCGAGGCACGAATCGAAATGAGATGACCCGATGCTCGCCCCGGCAATCGGCGGTGCGCCTTCCGTCCCCTTTTCGGTGCGCAACGAGCGGTTTCCTTCAGAGCAGGTGCTTGCCCCGAGTGGTGGTGAAGCGACACCAGTGGAAGCAAACACTGGTGTGTGCCTTCGAGTGAAGGCGTGCAAAGCCGCGTGAAACGCGCAGACAGGTACCTCGCGGGGCAGCAGGTAGTTCGGGTCTGGCCCGTCTTGCAGCCGCCCAAGCGGTGTGTTCGCCACGTCCCAAGTGACGGAGCTCGCTCTCGTGGTGTGTCGGTCTGGAACCATCGACTCCCGCGCATTCCTGCGGCTCTCGGCTGCCTGAAACGCTTTCCCGTTCCCGGCGGCAGCACCGCGCCCGATCGCCGGCACTGGGCGGGTTTCGCCGACGCTGTTGCCGTCGCCGGCGCCCGGGTACCTGGACGACGCAATGCACTTGACTTGGAGCACCTTGCCTCTGCGATCCTCAGCCCCACGCCTGGTCGCCGCGGGGCCCCCGGCTCGGTTGGCTAAACTGCGGGTGCCCGCGCCCGCGTACACGGAAGCTCCCTTCCGCTTCGCTGCGATCATTGATGCCTTCAACTCACCCTCGTCGGTGCCCGCCGGCGCAGCAGCTGGGTGCGGGCACCCATGGCCACCTCCGCGGCAGGCGAGGCGTTCTGCTGCCGTTACAGCGGCACTTTTCCGTGCAGGACGCTTACCGGTTCGGCCCAGCCGGGGGCGGGCCAGCGGGTCTGCCTTGTCGCCTTCGTTTGGCACCGAAAACGGCCTCGTGGGCTGCTGCTTCGAGGTGCTCGGTGCTGTCTTGGGATGGTCCTCAGTGTGTTCCCCCACGGGACGATGCACTGGGGTCCTCGCTGCGCTTCTGAGGTGACCCCTTGTAGAGGGGCGTCCGCCGTCCAGGCTCAGAAGCGCGAGCTTCAACACCAGCTCGGTGGTATGCTCCTCCCGCCTGTGCAGCCTCCTGCCTGTGATGCCGGGGACCTGGCTCCACGTGCCCTCCCGCCACACCTCCTTGCCGTGCGGTGCTGTCAGCAGAAGAGGACCAGCGAGATGAGCTGATACACCAGCCATCGGTAGCCCGGGAGGGGCTGCAATACCTACCAGGATAGCTTTTTGTTCTTTTTTTCTGTCGCTTTGTGACGATCCCGGAGGACGATCGGTGGCTTGCAACCTTTGTTTGTTTGGAAACTTCGCGAACGAAGTGAGAGAAGTACTGGACGAACTAAGATTTGAACTTGATACGCAGCAACAATCTGTGACGATAGACTGCGCAAGCTGCTACCGACTACCTCTTTGCACGATATATATTTTCTCCCTCGCGGGTTGTCCCTGCGGCCGAGATTTTGATTCCTCTATGTCCCTTCTTGCCTTCGCCTGCTCGTCTTCGCGCTCCGCTTCGGTTGGGTTGGGCTGTCCACCTCGGCTTCTTGCGGGGGCTTCCACCTGCTTGCTCGTCGTCGCGTCCGCGCTTCCGCTGGTAGTAGCGGATAGCAGGCACCGTCCGTCTCTAATGCACGTTCGCCGTTCGGTGGTCCCGAGGTCGACCCGCTTGTCCCGACGTGCGTCCGAGCCGTTGGTTGTGGGCACTGTGGCCGCGGCTTCGGCTCCGGCCCCCTCGAGGCGCTGCGCTCGCCCGTCGGCCGACAGGCCCTCGCTTTACCGCTGGCCGTGCTCCGTGGTGCCCTCGCTGCAGCACTGCCTGGGGATGCGGCACCGCACGTCCTCGTACCGCACGCACGTATCGTACGTCGGCAGCTCATGAACTAGGCACTTGTGGTGCGAGTCCTGCAGCATCCAGACGGGCCTGAAGGCCGATGGCGCATTGCTGGACAGGCTGAGCACGTCCTCACCTCCCGTTTGAAGTCTGCTGCGAGGTAGCGAGCTCAAACGTTCTCGGGAGCGTGCTTGCAGGGAGCATCGTGCCGCCCGTACAGCCGGACGCGCGGCAGCTTCTCGCGCATCGAAAATCACGTAATTCAGGGCCATGCGGTGGACTTCAACCAGGATGGTCGGCACTGCGTCACACTCCTTGATGGATGCTTCGTCCCGAAGGCACCCTTCGTCACCCGCGGCCCCTTCAGGCACGTCTGCTCGCAGCGCGGTGGGGGCGGAATGCGCGAGCGGGCGAGGGAGCGGCCGGGTCAAACGGATCGCCGAGCTCCCTTCACATCCGTGTCGTCGGCCGCCTCGGCTGCGACCGGCTAGACAAGGCGGATAATCTGTGGTGAGAGTGCCCCGCCTACGACGAGATTCGCGGCCGTCCTTGCTTCGGACTCATGCAGGCCGGCCGGGCAAGGTGCCGTCCTGGTGCATGGATGGCGTAGTCGTTGCAGGAATGCA
Source organism: Diplonema papillatum (assembly GCA_030068145.1). Classification (NCBI taxonomy): domain Eukaryota; phylum Euglenozoa; class Diplonemea; order Diplonemida; family Diplonemidae; genus Diplonema; species Diplonema papillatum. The sequence continues at coordinate 24,313 of JAPJBO010000807.1, forward strand.
GGTGGCTCTTCACCGCCTCATGACGACGGTGCACGCGGCGCGCGTCGAGGCGGAGCGACGCTGCTTCTCTGCGGTGCAACCGGTGCACCCTTGGCGAGCAGCCGCGCCACTGCCGAATAACGACCACAACTGTAGTGGGCAGTGTGGGGCTGGCCGGGGCCGGAGCTCAGCCCGGGATCATTCCCAGGCCCGGAGAGCCTCGGCTGTCCCGTGGAGCCCAGCTCTCCGGGCCTGGGAATGGAAGTGTCCCCTGTTCCAGTAGTAGCATCCATCGCCAGCCGGGGCTCTCCGGGCCTGGGAATGGATCTACTGGTAAACCAGTAGAAAGTGTCCCCTGTTCGAGTAGTAGCATCCATCGCCAGCCGGGGCTCTCCGGGGCTGAGTTCCAGCCGCGGCCAGCCCCGGGCCAGCCCGCACACTGCTCCGGGGCAAGAGCGCCTCAGTCAAATCACATCATGCTTGCTTCAGTCGGAGTTTGCAGCCGTCTGGGGGCCGTGCGATGCGGACACCCAAGGGTTGGCTGTTAGCATTGCGATTGACTAACGCGTGCCCTCCGGGGAGCTCCGCCAGCCAGAGGGCCTCTAGACGATGCTGTCGACGCTCTGTGCCGCCTGTGCCGAAAGGGGCCCACCTGCCGCGCAACGCTCGCGCCTCCTCGTGCTTGTGTGACACAGTGTTCGCTGCGCAGGCGGGTCTGCGATGCCTGCGCGAAGCAGAAAAGGTGCGCACTGGCACGCGGAGATCACCATTTCCCGCTCCCGATTCGTCCCGGCGTACATGTGCCGCATCTCACCTTCTGGTGCTGGTGGCACTTTCTCTTCGTCCACGCCGCCGCGGAAACCCGGTGTATCCTGTGGCGCAGCATAGCTCCCACGGTATCTTAGTAACCTTCTATCACCTTAAGCGTAAGTGCTTTCCCAATCGCCTTCGGCCTTTTGGCAAACGGCCTCGCATAGTCTTGCAACAAGCGGTACGCAGCCAGTCAGCCACAAAGGCGCAGGCAGGCCAGCGAGCAAATTTTTGTGAAAGGTGAAAAGTAGGGTTCAGTCGGTAAAAGGAACACGGAGAGAAGGAGATAGGAGAGTGGGAGGAGGGTGCGATAAAACAAAAGAAAGGGGGGGTTAGGACAAAAGAAGAAAATGCAAGAGACGAACGGGAACGAGGCAGGAAGAAAGGAAAAAGAAGAAGAAGACTGAAAAGAAAACGGTGGATGGGGGAAGAACGAGGAAAGGGGAGGGTAGCAGTGGGAAAGAAAGACAAAACGAAAAAAAAGGGTGAAACGATTACCCGCCGCCTCCCGTGCATGCGGTGGGTCGCCGAATGGAGACAGAAACACGCGTGCGCCTGAAGGACCAAGCAATGCGGTGTCGCAAAATCCAGCGGAATCGAGGGCGGATCCACTAGTCGGACCGCTGGTGTTCGCACACCACGCTCCTACGGTGAAGAAACGCCTAGTAGTAGTAGTAGTAGTAGTATGTGTCATCCTAATCCGGGAACGAGTCAGGGAGAAGAACGGAGCAATATTTACAAACAAACGAGTGGCTTAAGGTGGCCGCTTGAGCGGCGCCAATCCGAGCGCACACAGCAGCAGTGACGGTACTCCTACGGTGAAGAAACGTCTAGAGAAAAGCATCATCGTGCCATGTGGCGATGGAAAGCTCTGCGGCGTGGTCCAGGATTGCTAGCAGCGCTACCATCCTGCTGTTGCCTTCACCGCATGCACAAAGGGGAGGCCGGTCTGCGGGAAAAGAGGCGTGGGTTCGTCGGGGGGGTGGGGCAGTTGAAGTGCTCCGGCGCCTTGAAGGGCCCTGTCGGGTTCGTACGCCCAGCGATGCAGTCTCCACTCGAATTTCGGGTGGATCACGTGCATTCCAGAACAAAAGCACGCGACAGCAGTTCTACGACTTCGGTTGCGCCTTGCAAGCGGTGTGCGCGCTTAAGTCGTTCAGACCGGTCAGAATGGTTCCTACAGACCAGTACTACTACTTGGAGTGCGGGCTGACTAGTTTTAACGGCATACTAGTACGAACGGGGTCTATGAGTAATAACGTTTCTTCGTTGGACGTTGCTTGTGTAGTGCGATCTGTGAATCAAATTGTGTCCTTGAAATCTCCGAGCCGACCCGTTTCGGACCTACAGAGTGGCCAAACTTGGCGACAATCGAAAGAAAGTCGTTTTCCAACAGATTTTGCGCGGGGTGTCCTTGTATTAGTACTGGACTAGTAACCGTTAAAACGAATCAACCCCTCCCCACCAGTAGCACAGGGCACGCGTGCTTCGTAGCTCTTCAGAACTGGGACGGGCTGCAGGATGGCCCCCCGGTCTAGTTCTAACAGAGGGGTCCTGTGGGTACTGGCTCGTGGGGTTTGGAAGGGGGTGCGCCACGGCGCTCACTGGTCATCTTTACAATAACCAAGCTTCGTTCGTCGGGGTGGGAGGGTGGGGGGTGTTGAGGCGGGTCCGATTTCGCGCCACGGGAACACGGGAGCGAAATGTCGTCAACATCTGTTGACGGGCGGGCTTAGACACGCGCGAGGCGAGTCGCATCAGCGACAGGAACCTGCCCTTAGAAACGAAGCCTTTGTCTTTTACCCTTTGTGGACAGAAGGCACACACACAAAGTGGGCTACACTTCGATTCAGACGTTACCCACTCAAAGCCCTGAACTTGGACACACACACACACACACACACACACACACACACACACACACACACACACACACACACACACACACACACACACACACACACACACATACACCTGCCGAAGAAATGAGAACCAGGGGGCGTTTGGACACTGCGCCAGAGTTTCCCCGGAGGCGTTTCCGCACGCTGGGTGCCCGTTCTGCCTACAAGGGGGTGTTAAAGGGTAAAGTATTAGGACTAGGACTAGGTTCGGGCGCGCCTCAAGACCACAACAACGCCGTGAAAGCAACCATGGCCGGAGCATGGTTGCGCCGCGCGCTTCTGTTACGCCGAGATCCAGTCCGCATGCAGAGACCAGCTGCACCAGCTGCGCAACTGATGAACGCGGAGGATCTCGGATGGTTTGGCGGCAAACTGGCACAGTTGCCTGGATAGGTGGGGCAAACTTGTTTGAGCACTTTAGGTGCGTCGTGTGGGGTCGAGCTGAGTATCTGTGTGAGGTGAACGTTGGGCGGCAAGTCCTGAACGTTGAGTCTGCTTGCTCCCGAGCTAGGTTGAAAGAGCAAAGCTTGAAAAGGACGATTCGAAGACTCGGAGGGGGAAGGCGCAGGGACGGAACTCTTTTCTTGCGGCTCCGGTTCCTTGCTCCTACCCCCCCTCCCCTCAAAGGGCGAAAAAAAGAACGTCAAAAGGTATTTGGTGCGTTGGGCAGTTGCTTCTTCGGTTGCAGTCCTCGCGTTTGGCGAGAGGCCTGGTAGGATAGGACGGTGGACGTGATGTGAAGTGTGCGCAATCAGCCACCAAAAGGAACAGAAGACGCGAAAGAGGGGGAGGGGAATCCCCCGGAAGACAAAAGAGGAAAGCGAAGATAACGTGGCAGGGGGAAGGGGGAACCGGCCCCACAGAGAGTGCTGCCGGTGTGGTGGTATCCAACAGGCCCGCATGCAAGTCCTGCAGGAACAGGGGTTTTTTTTAGGTGTCACAACTTTTTGCTACCTACTCGTTCGGCACGGGGGAAACCCCCCAGAATATGTGACGCCCAACTCCCACGGGAGTCCTCTTTTTTTTTTGCGCTTTGGATAACATCACGGAGAGGTGCGAGTGAGTGTGACATGTGTCTCGTTAGCGATGTTTGCAGTCGTGCGGTGGGGATAGTAATATTTTGCTCTTTCCAGCTGTGGCGAGCTCAGTGCTTGAGGATCCGGGATGTCTCGCTGAGTCTTGAGCCCTACAGCATACGGAGAACTCGGCGCCCCCCTTACACAGCTGCATGCCTTTTCGCTAGAAAGAAGGCGTCATGTCGTGGAAGCAAAGAAAAGACGAAAGGAAAACATGAGATGCGGCAGACGGGGTGGTGCAAGCGTGAAAAAGTCAGATGTAGGCCGCATTAAAAAAAAGAAATTGAAGAGGCTAAGAGAACGGTGGGAGCAAGTCGATGGGAAGAGGAAAGCAGGGTGCGGGGAAGAAAGCGGGTGTGTGGACTTTATCTTTTTTTCTAAAACTACGTGTTGGGGAGAAGCGGGCGGGGTTGGGGAGAGGATATCCGGCCTGTATTAGGCAGCACAGGTGATTCACTTTCTCCCCTGTTGTGGTCGACCTCGATTCTTACGGACGGGGAATATATGGGTCAGACTCGAGAGTGTTACGACTTCAAAAAGGGAAACCTAGTGCTCCTTGGAAAGGTTTCGCGACACATCTGTTCACAGCAGCAAACGCTGATCCTTTTTGATGTGTCTGTGCTCTGAAGGCCAAGTGTCCGAACTCCAGCACCGGTTTTGATTTTTTCTACATAGTTATCATATGCATGTGGGGGTCGCATAGAACTGGCGTATTAGGATGGCTTTGGTGGGTGAAGGGATGTTTCTCGTCTCACCTTTCAACACGGCTGCGCCTGACAAGTGTCCTGTTCGCTGATGTGCGGCAATCTAGCTCGTTGCGAAATGTGTGCTTGGTCCTGTGCAGTTGCCTGAAGCATTTGGCCCGCAAACCCGTATCTCCGACGGCGAAGACTGCACTACTATGCGTGTCAAAGACTCAACCCCCGAAAAACTGCTTCGCTCCGTGGCACGACATTGAAGCAAACAAAAGGTCCTCCAATAGTACAGGTGCTCTAGTGTGATTGAGCCCCTGTGCTCTTTACGTGACCGACAGGTCTGTCGCTACTGCGCAAGAAGTTCCTCGAGAACTTCTTACCAGCTACCATAACATGGCGAAGGTTCTTGATCCGAATGTTTTATTTTCCTCTTCATTTCTGTTTTCCCTCTTGCCTTCTCCTCGAGCTTGGGCGGTAAGGGGGCAGGGTAGCGAGTACTAAAGAAGGTTCGGGTTAAGAGAAAGAAAAAGGAAAAGAAACAGGGATCGTTGAACTTAGAGCTATTTCGAGGTTCCAACGGGTCGGTTGGAGGTGAGTGGGCGGGGGGTTGCAAAGAACGTGCTTGGAATGGATCCGTCTGCTGGGTGGGTGGGAGGCTGACGGTTGTATTTCTTCGGCGCGAATGGGCAGGGGTTCTGAATTGCTGCGGGGTCATACGGCTACCGCAAGCCGTATGGCGTATCGCGCCAACCGAAGCGCCAAGCCCAGCGTGGGCGCGGTTCTCGGTTCTCGTGCTGTGAGTCTGCTGCTTCCACAACGGGGCCCGGTAGCATAGGGGCAACTCTCGGTGCCTGGTACGTGTTCTGCCGTTGAAACAAAAAAAGAAAACGGAAAAGAAGAAAAAGAGGGGGGAGGTGGCCGTGTGGTTTGGGTTGGGTGAGCCTGCGAAGGACTAGATCAAAACCCGCGTCAGAACAGTGCACCTTGGCGTTGCTGGGGTCGGTAGGCATCTCACGCCGTCACGAAACCGGATTCGGGAACGCGCTTTGAGGTGGGTATCTTGGGTCTGGGTGGAAGAGGAGCGTGGTGATTTCGTGGTGCTTGTTCTACTCCCCGATGCTTCTCGATGCAAAACAAAACAAAACAAAAAAGACGAGAATAAAACCGAGGGGGGGAAAAGCAAAAGGGAAAAAAAAAAAAAACAAAAAAGGTGATGGTTTTCCTTTTTTGACCCGCTGTTTCGGTTGCTAGAAGAGGGGGGAGGATCTGTGTGGTAGTTCGTCGGTGGCCCCAGCGGGAGGCGAAACGGGGAGGTGCGGAAAGAACGCGGACTGCGCTGCGTCTTTCTGCCCTCCCGTCGCTGGGTGCTCGAATGGGTGAACCCCGTGGTAACCATTCTGGCTCGCCGCTCACGCATCGGAGTGTTTGTTCACAAGGCTAGTCTGTAACGGAGCGAGATACAAGGGGGGCGGCAGAAGGTGAAGGAGGTGGTTTCGTGAGATGAGAGCGACCTCTCACGGAAAATGAGGCGGGCAGAGGGATAGACGCAGGGGTGGGGGGGTAAAAGTCCTGGGGTCATGTTCGGGCAGAACGCCGCCTCTCCGTGTGGACACGGTGGAGTCCAGCCTCGGAAGCTGGAGGGGTAAAAAAGCGGGTGTCACATCACACCCGCTTTTCGGGTGCGGAATTCCACGCGTTTCGATGGTAGCATCTGAGGCTGGAGCCTCACCGTGTATGTTTGGGCGGGGGGGTTGCAAGAACGTGCTTGGAATGGGTATGTGCGCAACACCGCACTGGCCCCGTCTGCGCTGTGTTTCGGTCCTTTAAGCCACGGACACATAAGGCGGATCATCATCAGCGCGGAACCTGAGTGTCTGCAGACAGGACAGCAGTGTGAGTCTGGTTTGTCAGGCGGCTGTTCGTAGCTCGTGCTTGCGGAGTCGTCACAGCCAGGACCGCCCGTCCTACTAGAGCTCAGGCGAATCCGTCACGGCATCGGGAGGGGACCCGGGGGGGTTTGCGGGTGGCTGCGAGCACAACTTCTGGTTCCAATATTGCTCGTCCTTCCTTGTGGCTCGTGCTTGCGGAGGGGGGGTAAGAACGTGCTTGGATCGGTGGATGTGACAACAGTGTGTCCACCTTTCAATCTGTCGACGCATCCGGCAGCCCTCATCAGCTTGAAGCCTCGGTGTTTGTACAGAACAGCGATATGAGTCTGGAGGTGGGTGGGTGGGCAAAAAGGATCTGGCTCGGCTCGCAGGACTCTCGTGTTGAAAAGCGGCGAGAGAAGGGCGGCCTATGCAGTCCACATGTGCTGCATAGGGAACCCACTGTGCGGGCCTTCGTCGCTGTGGTGTCCGAAGCCGCCCATGGGCACGTTGGTTCCAGCCCTTTGCAGTCCGTCTTCCTGTTGATTGATTTGGAACGGATAACTACTGTATGTTTCTGTGCAGTCTGGCTCGGAGTCGGGCAAAAGCAACCAAAGACAGTGTGAGGTTACTATTCATGAGGGTACAACTAGCGGCGACTGCGTTCGAAAGGGGCTCCGAACTTGTGAGGGACAATGCAAACGCAAAGATGCTATGGACCAAAGTGGGAACACCCCTTCCTACCTAGTTTCCGAACGCTGTCTATCGCGTCCGGTATGTTGTAACGATTTGCACTTTTATATCAGTCGCGCGCGTCTCCCGGCGTCGGAATTTTGGGTATGCGGAAACCCCGTAATTTTTAGTTAAAGTTCGCTTGAGATTCCGGGACTTTAAAGTCTCGGGGTGACCTTTGTCAACTAGGTTCATCGTAGTAGTAGTAGTAGTAGTTTGAACTTGTTATGCAGCAACAATCTGTGACGATAGACTGCACAAGTAGTAGTAGTATGTGTCATTCTATTCCGGGAACAAGTCAGGGAAAAGAACGGAGCAATCCTTACAAACAAACGAGTGAGATAAGGTGGCCGCTTGAGCGGCGCCATACTAGGATCATCGAAAGTAAATGGAGTCTCAGGGTGGCCTTTGTCAACTAGGTTCAGTAAATACGTTAAGTTTAGCACGGGGCCACCGGCGCCGTGCTCGGTCCTTGAAGCCACGAACACATGAGGCGGACCATCATCAGCGGAACCTAGGTATCTGCAAACAGGACAGCGGACGGGGGCGGTGACGGCTGACAACATGGCCGCAGTCCCGTACGGGTGCTCAGGGGATGTGCGTTAATCCGAAAGATTTTGCATTGTTGTCAGCCCATGAGCACCCGTACAGAGACTGTGTGTTGCAACAAAGCCTATCCCTTGTTTAAAGGTGCGGACAGAACGCCCTCGATGCTAGCAGATCATGTTTGCCGCAGAAACAACAACAGAGATGCGTAGTTTTGTTGTGTGTTCAGCAAAGTATGTCTGACATACGTCTTTGGAGAAGCGCATCTTCATGCGGAAGCGGCCGTTGCGGAACATGACGTCCTCGCCGTTGAGAGTCGAGATCGCGATGACGGCGTCTTCCGGGGAGACCATCGTGACGGTGGCGTTGCAGAAGCCGTGGCCCGTGGGCTCCATCGTGACGTCGTCGACCTGGCTGTACGTACGCTTTCGGGAGGGGCCTCTCTCGCCGATGATTTCGAACAGGTCTTCGCGGGTGCAGTTCTCCGGCACGTCCCACAGCGTGATGATTCTGCTCGGTCGCGACGCGGGCTCTCTCGGCTTCTCAGGCTGCGGCGATTGATTGAGGTGGCAAAGAAAAGGACGCAGTTTTAGAGTGAAAGTTCGGTTGAGGATCCGGGGGTTTGAGGTCTCCGGGTGACCATCGTCGAACGGGTTCTTAGGGTATTCTTAGGGTATTCTTAGGATATTCTTAGGGTATTATTAGGGTATTCTTAGGGTATTCTTAGGGTATTCTTAGGATATTCTTAGGGTATTCTTAGGGTATCGTATACTGGTACGCATATCTTATCTGTGGCAGTACCAATGCGTGTGCGTGTGCATGTGGGTGCCGTTGTTGCCTCGACGTATTTAGAGCGCGTGCTCATTTTGTTATTGTGTCTAGCGACACAGCTTTGCTTTGCGAAGCCGCCGTTTGAGGCGGGGGGAGATCCTTCGTGCAGCTCGAGCGCAGGGTCTGGGTAGGTAGAGGTGGGCGGGTGTGTTTACAGCGCACTCAGTAGGTAAATATGTTGCATTAGTGTGATTGTCTACCCTGAGCAACGCACTATGCACTTAGTACTGGATCGCTTTTGCGTTTCTGTTTACTGTCACTTGTGGATGCGCATCCGTGTAACTTCGTGTTTAGCTTTCGTGTTCGATCTTATTTCCCATCCCTTTTGTTTTTTACGCCGGCCTAGTGCAACGAGACGTTGGAGGAAGACGTTCGAGAGGAGGAAGAAGAGACTATTCTTCGTTTCGGTTTTTATTACGACGTAGCGAGCGTCGGGGTCCCGTGGAGAAACACAGGACCACCTTGCTCCTGTCCTTGCGAGGTTGCGAGGGGGGCCGGTCAATTGAATTCTTCCCGCTACGGAGAAAGAGGACCCGTTGACTCGCAGGAGGAAACACTTCTGCGGGGTACCCTCTTCCGTGTGCCAATCACGCGGGAAGAATCCAACCCCAGGTCCGCTTCGTAGTGGAAGTGATACATTATTTAACTTGGTTGCTGTTGTGTCTGAGGTGCATTAAGATGTAGATCTGAAGCCTTTCGATTAACCTTTGATGCGGCGGTGTCAAGCTTGCACTCGCCAGACGCTAGCATCAGGCATTGTGGATTGTGTGTCACTGTCGTTGGGGGGTTGCACCGGACACTCGAGCAAGCTTCGTTGCTTCACTGCTGAAGCTTTCATTTTGCTTCGTTGAGAAGCAGTAAAAGTTCGGGAAACAGTAAAGTTCGGGCGAAGCTAAGTTCGGGTGAAGCAAAGCAAAGTTTGGGCGATGCTAAGTTCTGGTGAAGCTAAGTTCTGGCGAAGCAAAGTTCGGGCGATACAAAGTTCTGGTGAACAGGCTGCTAGCATGTTCGTGGCCGTGAGTGAAGAAATTGCGCGACCACCGTTTAGAGCACAGGTCTTCACGTGAAGGAGTTGCCCAGCCTCGTGAACACCGCCTCGCCGGGCGCTGGATTCCCGACAACGAGCTTTTAATATCAGCAGCATTCGCGCGTATGCTGGGAGCAAAAGCGTGAAAAGTGTGCAGAAAAGCGCCATACCGGGGAGTGGTCGCGCATGGTGCACATGAGCTTGTCCAGCTCGGACGTGTTGGCGCCGCTCCAGTGCATGGCGTTGGCGTGCTTGCTCTCTTTGACCTCCCACTTGGCGCCCCACAGCGACGCGTCCTTCATACTCCGGATGCAGTAGTCGGCTTCGTCTTTTCGCGAGAACTGCACGATCGCTGAGTCTTGGTACCTGTTTCGTTCGGTGTGCTAGAGGCCCGTTTGGCAAGGGGCCTTGGCTTTACGGAAATGCTCGTGTTAAAAAGACAGGCATTTCTTTGTGCGAGCTGGTTGATCGTTTTCCCACTTGTGTGTACCCTGTATCAATTTCAGGTAAGGAATTCTGATCAACCGCCAAAACACGCTGCCTAGTTTGGCCTTTTTAGCGTTATTTGCGGATTAGAAGGTCGGTATTTTAAAGTCTCCAGTTGACCGTAGAGGCTTGGGTATGGAGGGGGGGTTGAGAGGGTTGAGAAAAGTGGAGGGTGCCGCTCGTTTCGGGTGATGGGTCACTCCCTTGTGAAGTCCCCGAACGCGTTTAGGAGGTGTTTGGGATTGGGTAGGGTAGGGTGTGGTCGTTCTGCTACGGCGTGGAAAGCCAGGAAGTTTCGACGTTAATCTTCGACTCTTGGTTATGTTCACCAGGTTGCGTGCTCGTCAGGAAGATCCCGGTGCCTTTTTAGTCCGCACAATACATTGAAGGGCAATTCGCATGATTGTTAGTGCTAAGAAATCAGGTCGAGTATCAAGACCACAACATCCTCTTCCCTCGCTGTGCGTTGGTCTCTGTGTCGCTGATCTTCGTGGGTTTTCCGCGGTGCCTCCGAAATGTTGACGAATGGGGACAACGAACCCCAATGATTTCACAATATACAAGGATCACCGTTTCTGTATCTTGTTCGTCTGTATGTTGCTGGGTCTGGGTCTCGATCTCGTTGGTACTTGCAAGTTTCCAACCCCTGCTTTGAATCAAGACACCCTCTGACAGCATGACTTCCTCGCCCGCAACGCGCCGTTTTCTTTCGTCGTCGGGGGGATTGCAAGAACGTGCTTGGAATGGATATGTGCTCAACACCGCACTGGTCCCGTCTGCGCCGTGCTTCGGTCCTTTAAGCCACGGGACACGTAAGGCGGACCATCATCAGCGCGGAACCTTAGTGTCTGCAGACAGGACAGCGGTGTGAGTCTGATTTGTCAGACGGCTGTTCGTAGCTCGTCACAGCCAGGACCACCCGTGCTATCAGAGCACAGGCGAATCCGTCACGGGAAGGAGGTCCGACGACCGTGTCTGAGCAATGAGTTGAAAACCTCAGGTTTCCCGCCCTGATTGTGACTGCGACTCGCTAGGCAGCACTGACTTGTCTTATTTTTACGTGGCAATCTGCGAAGTAAAGTCCGCAGAGCACAGTGGACATGGGGTTGCTGAGTGCAGCACCAATTTCGTCGCGGGGAAAATCTTAGCTTAATGTTTAGGCAGAACACTGCCTTTCATGCACGGGGGTCGTTGTTACTGGTGCTGGTTTTGATGAGCAAAAAGGTAAGAATTCTTTTTGCGGTAGCCTCCGCTGGTCTGGTAGTTTGTGCTTCCCGCATGTATTAACACTCGTTCTCACCCTTGTGTGAGCCGGTCCATCCCCTCTTGATAGAACGTGATAGACCGAAGAATACAGCACCGGGCAATTCGATGCAGCTCTGGGGACTAGGGATGGACCTGATAGACCGTGGTGGACCGTGATTCACTGTGATAAACAGCGGCAGGCACTTCGATGCAGTTTCAAGAGATAGGGACGGACCGGCTCACCCTTGTGGGTGAGTGAATGCTCACAGTTTCACTGAGGGTGTTGATGCACGACGAAAAGTCGATTAGAGAACTTCACACAGCCTTCAGGGTGTGGTTGATTCACAGAAAAATTCAAGTGCTATCAGCTACGAAGACGTGTTCTTACTTCTCCCTTTTCTTCTAGGCATTTCTCGTCAGACAGTACGAAGAGCAGAAACTCCCTTCAGAAAACACATACTTGTACAGGATCTTAGCGGCGACGATGTTTCCGTACTGGCCGCACAGGCGCCACATCTGCTCGGCGGAGAGGTCGCCCATGGGCGGGTACGGGCGGCCCATCTCATCCTTTTTGCCCTCGAGCTCCTTGTCGGAAGTCAACTTGCTGAAATGCACGCAATCGCCGACCTGCGTTTCACGATTTTAGAGTTAAAAGTACGCGTGAGATTCCGGGGGTTAAGGGCCTCCGTGTGACCGTTGTGCAATCGGTTCTCTTGGAGCAAGAAAGGGCTATATGAGTGCGGGTTGTTTCTTTGGTGTGCACTTTCAGATCATGGGTAATGGCTATAGCCGTGTCCGGGACTGTTTTGTGACCGACACCAAGTACATGCCTTCGAAGGGTGCAGTCTTCGGCCCCCCACGTTCTACAATTTTGTTGGAGTGAAAGTTCGCTTGAGACGCCGGGGGTCGTTGTTATTGGTGCTGGTTTTGAAGGATAAGGTAAAGGGAAAGATTTCTTTTTGCGGTGGCCTCAGCTGGTCTGGTAGTCTGTGCTACCTCACCCCCATTATTTTACACTCGTTCTCTTCTCTACTCACTACTGTACGTACTCTTTCACTCTTTTACTCTCTTTGGCTAGCCAAAAAAGACTCCTGCGACCGACACCACGAACACATTCGGATTCGCTTGAGACTCCGAGGGAGGGTAATAGTTTTCCATCCCAACGACAGCAGGTGTCAGTCGAAAGGCAGTTGAATCATTTTGGCACGTAGTCTCTTCCGGCAAGAGCTGTTTGGGTTTGCGTCCGGTTAAAGTTCGCTTGAAACTTTGACATTTTGCGGACAGATATAGACGGCAGGACTCGCCTACTTCGAGCTGAGACACGCCCGCAATGCTTCTGTGTTGAAATGGATAGTACCGGTGGATCGCGGCACTTGTGCAGCTGTTCGATTGTGGGCTCCGTTGGTCACGGAAGAAGGTCTTCCACGGGAGACGAGCTGCTTCACAAGGATCAATGCACACCTGGCCTTGCGGGATGCCTCGCTTCTGGTCGGAGCCTTCAGGGATGCGACCGACTTCGTTCTGTGTGTGTGTGTGTGAAATCTCAGTAATGGGTAACCCCTGAGCGGAGTCTAGCCCAGTGTGTGTGTGTGTGTGAGGTTTATAGCGAACGATCGGCTTGGGATGAACAGGGTTTCTCCTGTACCGGGATGACTTGTGGGACCGGGCGTGGAGCCGGACTTGTTTTGTGGCTGCTTTTTTTCGGTTGCTTAAGGATTTTCATCGTTTGGGTTAGGATGCAAGAGTCTGTGGCAATAATCTGCATCGCCGGCGTCGCGGAGGACTTCCAGAGGGAACTGCACTGCGGAGGTGGTTTTTACTTACCTTTGTTAAATGGGTTCACTTCGAGCAAGTAAGGGCTATGTGGCTGTGGGTTGTTTCATCAGTGGACACTTTGAATATAAGTGTACATGATGATATTTTCGGCAGACTTTCGCAGCGAAATGAAACGAAAGAGAAGAAAAGGCGTACCGCAGAGAGCTGCTTGGGCGTCAGCCAGCCGTCGCCCATGACCCACTCTCCCCACAGGAAGTCTCGGATGGCCCAGCGGTAGTTCTGGCGGACTTGCTTCAGCTGTTCTGTCAACGCCTGGCGGTTGTTGCCGGACTGTGTGTTTTATTGCGGTTCGGTGTGTGGAGCCTAAGTGTACAACGGAAGGCGCGCAGCCTTTTGTGTTGGGCAGAAGCAGCGCCATAGCCGCAGGTGCAGCTCTCCTGACAAGTGATTCAATCAGTGAAAGAATCAGGCCGAACCCCTGATGAAGCACTCGATTGAGCAAGCAAATACGCGGGCTCCTCTCGAACTGAGGTAAATATCTCAGCGAGTTCACTCTTCCAAGTGGCGCAAACGTGTCCTTCGTCACTATCACAGTTTCACTGAGGGAGTTGATGCACCACGAAAAGTCGATTAGAGAACTTAACACAGCCTTCAGGGTGTGGTTGGTTCAAAGAGAAACTCAAGTTTTCCCACCCTCCCTAACCCCCCGGTGACCTCGCCCAAGCTCGTTTCCCCGGGTTAAGGCAGTCACTCAACATTCCCTTGCGCTAGTGCTATCAGTTACAAAGACGTGTTCTTACTTCTCCCTTTCTCCTAGGCAGTTCTCGTCAGACAATACGAAGAGCAGAAACTCCGTGGGGTACCTACACTCCGGACTTCAGCAGCTATACTGAGTCAATGCGGGAGTGAAAAAGTGCGGAGTGGCCACTCCCTCATTGAGGGGCCGCATTGAGGGAGTGAACGACCGCAAAACCACTCCCGCAATCCGGAGTGGGAGTCCGGGACCCCAACAAGCAGATACCACTAGGGTCCTTCTTAGAGCCCCCTCTTGGTCGCTTTTGGGGCGCTGTCTGCGCCTAAGCTGCATTTCGGGGCGGTTTTAAGGTGCCCAAGTGTCCTTCTGGGGTAGGTTCTAGTCAGGCCCTTTCTGGTGACTGTGATACTGTGTTTATTATAGGGCCCTGTCAAAAGGGAATTGCAAATCTGGGGTGGTATGTGCTGTCAAAACGCGAGTGGGAATTGTCCTGCGTCTGCGGCGCTCTGTCTCCCTGGTAGTAGCAAACGGTGAACACCAGCATCTGCTGCTGGAGAAAAGTAGGTGTGCCGAAGGTCGTGTAGAGACTCCGCACAATAGATCATGACAAGGACCACGTAAGTCCTATCTACGTAAGCCCTACCTACGTAAGTCCTACCTACGTAAGTCCTACCTACGTAAGTCCTACCTATGTAAGTCCTACCTACCTACGTAAGTCCTACCTACGTAAGTCCTACCTACGTAAGTCCTACCTACCTACGTAAGTCCTACCTTAGTGTCGCTCTGAATCGGGATGCGGCTGTTCTCAGCTCGTCACAGCCCAGATGCAAGCGTGTCTGGGTCCCAGATGGAAAGCTGACGAAGGGCGAGTGAACACACCTGTTGGAAGTGCCACTCGAGGGTGGTGTTGATCTGGGAGTAGTCTCTGTTCTTCTGGTCCTGGTTCTTGAACGTCAGTTCCGGGAGGCGCGAAGGAAGAATGCCGAGCTGCGTATTGTGGGGTTTGGAATTTCAACGGCACAAGACACGTTTCGCGGTCAAAGACTCAGTCAATGAAGGTTGCCTGTTGCAGTCGTGGGAGGGGTTTTTTTTTTTTTTCCCGACGACAACTAGTGTCAGACTAGCCTACCCGAAGGCAGTTGATTTCTTTAGACGAGGTTTCTCTACCGGCGGAAGTTGTTTGGGTTAGCGTTTTTTTTTTTTTCTTTTTTTTTTTTTCTCCAGCTGGTTGTAGCACGAGTAATTGACATTTGTGTACCTGGCACGTTCCGCGTACATCAGAGTCAGGGGCACCAGAGATGAACTCGATTTGGCGCCCGTTCAGGTACGACATCGCCTGTGTGAGTGTGTGTATGTGTTACGTGCATATGGCTTGAAAGGGATAACATCTGAAGAAGCGAAGGACACCCTTGAGTCTCCGACACGTCTGAAGGGTGGATGGGGCGGGGGGACGAACAGAGCATGGGAGGTTGCTGACAGCTTTTCCTCGTGGTGCACCTGTCACAAGACGCGTCCACGGCTTTGAAATGGTACTTGATTCTTCCCCCGCCCAGCCCTGAACTGTGCTGGCGATTTCTAATGTTGCGGACGGTGTCCTTTTGCTAGGCCCCCCCGTAGCTAGCTCATTGTAAGATAACGACGAAAAAAGAGCAACGAAAAATGAAAGGGGGAATACAATGCTGGCTTCGGCTTTGTTGTTGTACTGGACGAGGACTTGGTTCTTGAGGTCCTTTGTGAAGGAAGACAACTTCTCAACGCGGCCGAACTGCGAGAAGATCCAGAACAGCTCGTCCATCATGATGGTGGCGTTGAGGTCCTTGAGAACGACCAGCAGGATGCGAGTCTCGGACGTGGGGATCTGCGATCGCGGGCGCGATTGGGTGCGGATCTGCTGCTTGTCGGAGTAGATGAGGTTCAACGGGTGGCTGATGCCGTTCCGCCCCTTGATGCGGATGTCATCCGGCCTGTGGTAGTAAACGTCCATGATGCACTTCGCCTGCTCAACGTCTTCCATCTGCACGAACCCGATCAGACGGTCTTGCAACAGCAGCGAATTTTTGCACTCGGTACGCCTCGGCTCGCCTCTGGAAGTGACGTAATGGAACGACCGAGCCCAGTCCTCCAGGTCTTTCTCTGTAATCCCGTCCGGGACACTTCGGATCATTAACACGGGGCTAGGTGTGACTGACATCGTGACGAAGCTAAACTGTTGAAAGCAGAGAGAAGTTTGGAAGAAGAAAAAAACGAGGGTTTTTTCAGTGGCAAGGAGGGTTTGCTTGCGCCCCGATGTTGGGAGCACAACTGGGGGTAGAAGGAAGTTGTTGTGTGGATGTGTGTGCTAGAAAAGGAAAAGCGCGGGAAGCAAGAGTCCTTTTCTTTCCTTTTCTCGTGAAAGCGAAGCTAGTAAATAAAAAGAGGAAAGCGAATACTTTGTCAGTCAAGTGTCTTCTCCTGGTGGGTGAGAGTTTTTTTTTTTAGAGTGCATTTTTTGAGGAATGTTTTGGCCAGCAGCTGACAAACCGCGGTTGGTTGGGAAGTCAGCCTGACCAAGCTGAAGCGGCTGCTTCAAGGCCGAACGAATGGCATCACTATCTTCTCATGAAGCGCCAGGCTTTCACAGCGGGAGAGGCAATGGACCGGCTTCGCTGTGTGTTGGAGGGCACGGCGGCAGCTTTTGCAGCCATTGGGATCTTTTTTGCACCACGGTCTAGCAGGGTTATCGCAATTTCTTCGAGCTGCACGGAACTGCCTGCTGCTGGCTTTCACGGTGTTGTAGTTGGTGGCCCGTCGCTCGAGGAAGAATACGTACTTCTTTCCCGTAATGCACCAGTCCGTGTATGTAACGGAGAGCCGGCCCGACTTCTGAAGCCGAAGAGTCGATTCTGAGTAGATCTAGGACTTTGTACCGGAGACTCCACTGAGTCGCTAACACTAGCGGCCGACGGATGGGGAATGCGGTCCGGCCGTACGGCTTTTTGGGGCTAAACGCAAAGAATCTGTGGCAATGGTCTGCAGTATTCGTCTCGTGACTACCTTTTAGAGCGCACTGTGTCGTGTTTCCGGCGCTTGTTCCCACTGGTTCGTCGGCCTCGGCACATGCAATGTGCGAGGAGCCTGAGCCGCACGAGAGAATCTGATCGTGACCAGTCGACCACCTGAAAACCACGTTCCGGGATCTGGGCTCGGGGTAGTAGTGCGGTCAACGAGAAACTCTTGTTCCCACTCAGCAAAACTACGAACCTCTTCTCTCATGCTCTGAAGTTGTTCCAGCCACTCACCTCGTCAGCCAAATGACATGCTGATTGAGATCGAAACGGAAGCGGACAAGTCGCAGGAATGGCCGGAGAGTGCACAGAGCCCTGGAAAGGGTTCCACTGCTTGATCCCGGAGACCTGATGACGGGAGTAGGATACTGGACTGAGAGATGGCACAAGAATTGATCGTAGGTTAACTTGTACGCGCCCTCGGGTATGGCGCCTGCAGAAGTCCTGACACGGGCAAGAGCACCACGGCACTGTCTGTTCGGAATGCCCGCTGGGCACTGGAGGCAAGAAGAACAGACGCTGCACTACGCAGGATTGGCCTCCTCGGCACGGTGGGTCGTGCCATGACACCAGCACGACGGCTCTGTCCGTTCAGAGTGCTTGAAGTGCAAGAAGAACGGACACTACACTAACCCGGGAGTGGCGTCCTTGGCACGGCAGGTCTTGCACTGCTGGCACAGGCACTGGTCCCGCCAACGGGGCTGGCCGAAGCTCGGTTTTTCGACGCCGCGCACCCTGCAGACCGGCGCGTTGGAGAAGGGCTTGACCCCCCGCCGCTTCCGGCGCGTGATGACCGTCTTCAGCTGCGTGTCGACCCCCTTCTCGCCCGGAAACGTCGATAGCCACTCTGCCTGCGCCCGCTTGCTGAGGTGCCGCTCGCAGTATCGGTAGTACATCGACGCGTTGTCTCTTGGATTTGGAGCTCCGCGGCTCTGCTGCTTTGGAGAAGCCGGCAGATCGAAGCTGTGTGCAGGTTCTTACTTACAGTGTAAGGTCATCTAGAGATTCGGGGATTTAAAGTCTTTGGGTGATCATTGTCGTGAAGGTCCCTTGAAGGTATCGTATGTGCGTATCGTATCTGCGGCAGCGGTAGTACGTGTGCTTGTGTGTGTGTGTGTGTGTGTGTGTGTGTGTGTGTGTGTGTGTGTGTGTGTGTGTGTGTGTGTGTGTGTGTGTGTGTGTGTGTGTGTGTGTGTGTGTGTGTGTGTGTGTGTGTGTGTGTGTGTGTGTGTGTGTGTGTGTGTGTGTGTGTGTGTGTGTGTGTGTGTGTGTGTGTGTGTGTGTGTGTGTGTGTGTGTGTGTGTGTGTGTGTGTTAAGAACCTATTTTAACGTGGCCCCCCTCTTAGCGAGAGTGCGTCCACGCGCGGTTTCTTCTAGGTTACTGCTGATGCTCCCCCGGGCTGCTGATGGGGGCCTGGAGTTTCATGCGGGCCGGAGTGGTGCTTGAGGCAGCATGGTCTTTCTTCCTCCGTCTCTCTGCACCGCTCTAGTCCATGAGGTCGGCAGTGTTCGGCTTCTGGACGTGGGCACTGTCGGCTGCGTCGCGCGCACACAAGTTCCTTGACTTCTCGTCCGCCCGGGCCCTTCTTCTCCTGGGCTCCGTGGGGCTTCCCTTCGAGTTCCTTCCCTGCGGTATTCGTCGACGTTTTTCGGCCTCGCCCGTCTGGCTCCGGGTTGCGACCATCCTTCGGGGTATGTTTCCTCCGGCTGAAAAGTAGCGGCCCATGCCAGGTGCTGCGGGAACAGCGGTGTCTCCTCTGCAGAAAAGTGATCGCTTTGTACATGCTCCCTGACACCCAGGATAACGTCCTCGGCCGCTCTCGTGATCTGCGCTCTGCACGATACTCCCCGCACAATGGTCCCTCCAAGCGACGTTAGTATGGTCGTCGGCGTGTCGAACCCGAAGTGCCATGGCCGCTTCGTCACCTTCGTGTATGAGCTTCCCAGCTCAATCAGGCTCAGTGCCTTCCCAAGGAGTGACTTCTGCAACTGTCGCAGCAGCAGCATCTGCTCCTGTCGGGGTGGCCGGCTCCGCTGCACTACGTCCATCGCCGCGTTGCTGAGCGCGTCCGCATCGCGGTTGCGCTCCCGCCGAACGTGTTCGACTGCCACTTGTAACCGCTGCTGGATGGCGCTTATGCGGGTACTTGCGCGGGTGAGCATCGGCCTTAGCTGCTCAGAGCAACTTGTTCGTCGTGTCACTTGGCCCACTGCGAGGGCGGAGTCGCCGCGGACCACGCAGCGCACTTCCCGCTCGACTCTTACTTGCTGAAGGAGCTCTAAGCTAGCCAGGAGTCCTTCATACTCCGCGACGTTGTTCGTGCGCACGTTTGGCAGGGGCAGTACAATCTCCGCTTCTTTCTTGCCGTTCCGGTACAATACAGCCCCTGCTCCCGCTACTGCAAAAGCGGTGCCGTTTCCACGCGCACCTCCGTCGAAGTACACTGCGATTCCGTCTTCGGCTTCTTCGTCCGGCAGCGTGTCCCGTGCTGTTGTCGGCTTGTTCCTGGGGACTTCGGGTGGCGGGGCGTAGAACCGATTCTTTACCGGGGGCAGCTTGCATCCCGTTTCCAACTCAAAGGCTACCGCTAGCTCCATGTAGCTGATTCCCGTTTCCTGCCCCGGCGACGCCCACTTGAGCGCTTTCAGCCAGCCCGTGAAAGCTGTCCAGAGGCTCGGGCCATGCTTCCATTTCGAGGTGGTTGCTGTGTGTGGGATGTCCGGTACGCTCAAGACCCGGGGGACCGTCGGTACCCATCCTCGCGGATACTCTACCGTCCGGTGGTGTCGCGTGGACCGATCCGCCAAACCATCCGCTTCCTGTCTGGCCACCAGTACCGCTACGAAGAACCTCTGCAGTCTCACCACTACACGGAGACGCTGGTGCTCGTCGATGGGCAGCGGGTATGCGTTTTGCGTTTGGGGGCACAGGGGGACTACTCCACAAAGACGTAGACACGGCGGCCAAGTTCCTTGGACGTTCTCCAGGTCAGCGTACTCCGACCTCGTTTGCGCCCACGCCGTGCACCTCCAGAAAAGGTGTTCAACTGTTTCTCGTTCCAGCGAGCCGCAATACTTGCACGGGGCCTCGAGACCGGTTCGCCCTGTGGCCGGTGTTGCCCCCGCAATTACTGTTCTCAGCATTCCTGCTTGATAAGCGGTCAGTGGCGTTTCCTGCGTCTCAAGAAGGTGCCTTGTGGCCCGCGTGTCGATGCCGTGTTGGGCTCCGTCGAAGTCTGCCGGCCTTCTTGTCGCTAGCTTCTTCATCTCCTGCAGACGCAGCGCTTGGCGAACGTCATGCTGCAGAAGCTTTGTGTTGCCCATTGACGCTGCATCGTGGGTCACCGTCTCTCCGGCATCGTTCTCGTACGTGACCGTCGTTGGCGCCGTCCACCGCCAACCTATGTCCACCAGTGCGTCCTTGAAAAAGGCGAACGGCCCCCGCACCTGTGCGAGCGCAGCATCTCGCTGCCACGCCACTTGCGCCAGCCTCCGGACATGATCCCATTTTTGGCTCTGCTCCGCCCACGTCGTAATCCTTCGGTATTGGGGAACTACGATTGGATCTAGCCTGTGTCCGTGGTGAAGGATGTGCAGTACAGCTTCTTGGGCACGGCGGGGGCCGCCTGTCCATACCGCCGCAGTGAACAGCCTTCTCAAACGCGCAGCGTCTGTCCTTCCGATGGTCGTCACAACTGCACCATAGTACCGCTTCGCCCCGGCTGCCATGCTGACTGCTAAATCTTTGGCCTGCGCGGGTAGCGGTAGGAGGGCGGCTCTTCTTAGGACCGCTTCTGCTTCTGCATTACGCTGTGTGATTCTGCTCGAGAGGGTGAGTCTTCTGTTTGGTGACTGGGGTTTTGTGGACAGCATCACCCCCAATGCGTCGAACTCAACCCGTCTGGCGAGCGTCACCGGTGGCGCTGCCGGTTGCAACGCCCTATCAAGCTCGGTGTATTGCACTGGCTCCAATGCACCCTGTGCTGTGGTGAAGCAAAAGGACTTCTTCTGCGCGCACACTCGCATTCCCGTTAGCCCGGCGAACTCGCTTGAACGTTGTACCGCCTCCTTCAGGTTTGCGCAGTTCTTCAGCAATGCGTAGAGATCGTCCACGTAAGACAATGGAATCGCTGCGTCAAGCTCAGCGATGTGTCTCATCCAAACGCTGATCAGCACGTTTATGAGCACCACGCTGATTGGACACCCTTGCATGATCCCATTCGTGGGTATGAAACCTTCCCCAATTGTGTTTCCAACACGGAAGTGACGCTGCATGTTGGCATACGCGGCTCGCAAAGTTCGGAGGACAGTCGGATGGAACCCCAGCTCTTCGGCGAGTTTGAATGCTATTTCCGCAGGCACCGAGTCAAAGCACTTTTGGAAGTCCAGCGCTAGGCCGTATAGCGGCTGTCCCGTTATCTGTGCTTCCTCAATTAGTGCGGCAAGGTGCCAGATGAGGTCGTCAGTTCCGTGTTTCTTCCGGCACCCGTGGAGCCCACTGGGCGCTATGGCGTCCATCCACTCCAATGCATCCCGCGCCCTTATCGAGGCCCATATTCTGTATAATACCGGGGTTATCGTTATTGGGCGCTGCGACAACGGGTCTCCGGTGCTCTCCGGTTTGGGAAGCAGATGGATGATTGCGTGCATCAGCGGTGCCGGCCATTCCCCGTCTCGCTCCACGCAGTTCATTGCGTCCGCCATGAGTTCCAGGACCTGTGGCGGCAGCTGCTGCAGCTCGTAGACGCGCCACCCATGGAGCCCGGGTGACGACGTTTTCTTCATCTTCGCCAGTGCCGCCTTCAGGTCCGATGTCGTGATGAGATTGTGTTGCATCGCTTGCCGTGCAGGGAGGAATCGCGCGTAGTGGATTTTAAAGGTATCCCAACTTGGTTCGGGGGTCCCAGCATATCTGCAAAAGATCCCTCCCCACGCGTCGTCGCCCCTTAGCATTTCGTCAATCTCGGTGCTGCAGGCCGTCAGCGTCCCGTCTTTCCTTCTGAGCAGGGCTAGCGGACCACTTCGGCTCCCCGCCAGAAACCGGTATACCTCGCCTCTTCCTGCTCCGTTCCATGCGCTTTGCATTTTCTCCTTCCAGGCGCGGCACCGCTGCTGCTTAAGGGAGTTAATGGCATCTCGCTGGGTCCCTTCCAGCTCGATGAGGGTTTCCATTAATTGCTCGAGCTCAAGTGGGCTCCCATTTATTTGGCGCAGGCGGGACCCCAGCGGTTGCGTCCCCGCCGTTTTAAATAGGGCCTCTCGCGCTCTTTGCTCTGCGAAGGTCCGGGTCCCTACCGACCCATGTTCGAGTCTCCGCCGCGCCTCTAAGATGGTGGTTCGGAGCAGGCCGATGACCTTATCGCGCTGCCTTGCTGACCAGTCGAGCGCCCCCCTCGTCGAACAAGCCTGCCGAGCCGATACTTGCTTCATCCTCTGTTGAAACCCGGCCGTTCTGCCTTTGCATCCCCGCAGCGCGTCAGGCTGCCTGGGGTCGTTATGCAGCTCGAGCAGGTAGGATTCAGCGACTTCCGTCGCGTTCCGGTATGAGCCAGACACCCCATCCACCTCTTTCCTCTGCCGTAGCGCTACTTCAAGCACTTCCTTCTTCTTCGTCGATGACAGCAGCGGCAGGTTCCTCGGAAAAGGCGCCGGAATCCAGGTAATGGGGCTCGGCTGTGTAAACATTTCCAAACTGAGGGTGACGAACACCGGGCAGTGAGTCGGGATGTCGTATTGGTCTTTCTCAGCGGTCTTTACCGCGACTAGTGCCGGTGCCGCCACTCGGTTGACAAAGCACATGTCGATGCGCGATCCGCCCTCTCCAGCCCAGCAGGTAGCTGGGGCGACGTGTGACCGTGCTCGCGCCATGACTTCCGCTGCATCAATCCATCCACCGAGTCCGCAGGCTGCCACGAGTGCTGGACTATCTGCAGTCTCGGTGTTGAAATCCCCCAAAATGACAACGGGAACTTGGCCCAGCCCCGCTGCCATCTCGAACACGTCGGATATGAGTTTTTCCCGCTGCCTCGTCGCCTCGGAATCTCTCCCCACGTGCGCATATACCGAAATTACGTGCAGTGTTGAACGCGCATTTCCCGTCGCTACCACCGCGTGCGCGACTCGAGTGCTGCCGAAGAGATTCCTCTCTAGCTCATTCGAGGGTTGGGCTACCGTCGCTACCATGTTGCTTTTCGTGGTGACTGCTGTCCCTCCCGGCACGCGCTGTCCAATTCCGCTCGTTCCTACGACAACCGGCACGTCCTCCCCCCAGTGGCACTTTACGCCATACGCCCCGAGGTAGAACTCGCTGGTTCTTTTCACTTCCGGCCCTGCCCGGGTTTCCTGTAACGCGATGATGTCCGCCGGCAGCGTTGCCACGCTGTGACATCTCGAGTTCAGCGAACCGAGGTTAGTCGTCGCAAGGGTTACCATCCCTCGGGATTTGTGGCTCTCCCGTGGGACTCGCGCGACTGTTGTTGCTTCGAGCTGCTGCAACGGAATAGTCGACGTGCCCCCTTCCTCCGTCGCAATCCTCTGCAATACCCTGTGCGGCAGAGCCAGCGCATCGTAATGCTCCGGCCGATACGTCAGGACGACGACACGGGTTGCCCTTGCCGCCCTTCCTTCGCACCTGAGCTGAGTCAAGTTCCGCGTCGACAGGACCCACACGCTTGCTTTTAACACCTCTGCAGCCGCTTGGAGGGTGTAGTGATCCCCATAGACCCCGTCAGCTGCAACCTCGAAGAGGTAGTCAGCAAAGGATTTTGGGGTTTCGGGAACAAAAGGCGTAGGCGGGTTAGTCCGGAGTTGTCGTGTGACTTTCTGTCGCAAGGCGGCAGCCGTAAGGTTCAGCCTGCCGCCGCGGATCAGTGCCTGATACTGACAGTTCCCGTCCTTTTCCACTGCCTCACGTCTTGCTCCGAAAACCGCGGCTGCCTTGTCTAGTAGCCGATCGCCGCTTTCCGCTGGCGTCGGCTCATTTGTGGCATCCGCAGCCCAAGAGCATCGTCCGCTTGAGTTGTTTGATCGGCGTTCGGCGCCCCGGGTTGCCCTGGCTTGATCGCTAGCTGATTGGTGATGATGATGGTGATGATGATGATGGTTGCTAGCGACTGGGCTTTCTCCGGGGCGCCCCGCGACCTAGCTCTCAAGCGGATTGTACCTATTCCCTTTCAGCATCCCTTTGATGGTCTGCTGCTTTCCGCCCTTGACTGCTTTCGCCTTCGGCTCGGCCTCACTCGCCTTCGGCTCGGCCTCCTTCGCCATCGGCTCGGCCTCGCCCGCCTTTGGCCCGGCCTCAGCTGCCCTGTTCGTGGCCTCATTTAGCCGCTTTAGCTGCTCTCCGAACTCCTTATCGGCGGCTTCCTTCTTAGCCTTCGCCTCCGCCTTCTTCAGTTCCTTCTTGCTCGGGCTTGGCTGCGCTGGCTGGACCTGCGCTGCTGCTGCTGGTGAGGCCGTTGCTTGTGCGGCGGCAGGCGCCGCTCTTGGGGCCAGTGACTGGATCCGGGCACACGTCTCTGCTTCGAAGGCATCGAGCTTCCTCTCGACCTCAGCCATCCATTGCATCTGGCGCACCATCGCCGCCTCTTCTCTCTGCGCTGCTATGCAGACCTGGGCATCCGCCCAGTTCTGCAGCCGCTTCTCGTACTTGGCCTCCCAGGCGGCTCGGGCTTCGGCTTGCGCTCTCTCCCACACCTCCCGATGTCGCTGCTGCTGGTGCGCCCATGCCTGCCACGCCTGGGCAGTCTCGTCACCAGGGCGGGCCGCACCCTCGTCGTCCTGCATGGTCGCGTCGCCAGCCCCTTCGGCCTTCGGCTGCAACTCGCTCAGCAGAGCCCGTAGGCGTGCGGTCTGCTTCTTCCGGCCCTCTGTGTGCGCCTTCAGAGCCGCGCGCCACTCCCTCTCCGCTTCTTTCTTCCCGAATTCCGCCACGAACTCCGCCTTTGAGTACGTGCGGCCTTTTGGGGCGCTGTTGTCAGGGAGGCGCTGAGGCGGGTGTGCCGTGGTTAGGCGCTCGATCTGCTGCTCGAGGCTGCGCACCCTCTCTTGCCTCTGCTCTTCGCGTTGCCGCTTCTCCTGCTCCTCGAGGTCGACGATGTCGGCTTCTTCGTCGCCGACGCGCACCCTCTGCGCTGGTGGTGGTGTCGAGGCTTCGATTAGCGCCGCGCCGCGCCGCATCCTGACCCGTGCCCCCGTCCACCCAATCTGTTCGATGACAGATTCGTAGGCACCTACCTTGCCCTTCAACCCGCTCAATTGCAGTGAGAACTGCTTGAACGTTGGCAGATGCACCACACGCACCGACGCGGACGTTTCGCTTCCCGAGCCAGCTGCTCCGGGACCCAGGGGGACCGCGTGGAGGTTGTCCGCGTTCATCTTAGTCAATAGAGTGTGTGCTATGTGGTTTTTCCCCCCTGTGTGTGTGTGTGTGTGTGTGTGTGTGTGTGTGTGTGTGTGTGTGTGTGTGTGTGTGTGTGTGTGTGTGTGTGTGTGTGTGTGTGTGTGTGTGTGTGTGTGTGTGTGTGTGTGTGTGTGTGTGTGTGTGTGTGTGTGTGTGTGTGTGTGTGTGTGTGTGTGTGTGTGTGTGTGGAATCCTTTATCCTGTCCCGAGTTTATTCCTCAATCACATGCAACCCATGCTGTGCTGTGGATTTCCCAAATGGCAGCAAAACGGTGAAACAAGAAAACATCATATCGTATCCGTCAGGCACAGAACATGAACCAAGAAGAAAGGAAAGAAAGGGCCGAGAGACGGCACGAATAACTGGGAAGGAGGGAGTGCAAACAAGAGATGTAAGGCAGTGCGGTTCCTTTTTGGCCTGTTCGTTGTTTGCATCAACCAGCCTTTCCAACCTCGTAAAAGAGTGGAGAAAACAAGAATACATCGCCCTTCTCGTGGACAGGATAGGATTCCACTTGACGCGCCTTCGGCGCTCAGGCTAGCTTGCTAGTATGTGTGTGTGTGTGTGTGTGTGTGTGTGTGTGTGTGTGTGTGTGTGTGTTGTGTGTGTGTGTGTGTGTGTGTGTGTGTGTGTGTGTGTGTGTGTGTGTGGTGGTGTGTGTGTGTGTGTGTGTGTGTGTGTGTGTGTTGTGTGTGTGTGTGTGTGTGTGTTGTGTGTGTGTGTGTGTGTGTGTGTGTGTGTGTGTGTGTGTGTGTGTGTGTGTGTGTGTGTGTGTGTGTGTGTGTGTGTGTGTGTGTGTGTGTGTGTGTGTGTGTGTGTGTGTGTGTGTGTGTGTGTGTGTGTGTGTGTGTGTGTGTGTGTGTGTGTGTGTGTGTTGTGTGTGTGTGTGTGTGTGTGTGTGTGTGTGTGTGTGTGTGTGTGTGTGTCGTTGTTGCCTGTTGGACTATTCGACTTCCTTTAGATTCAAAGTTCGCTTGAGAGTCCGAGATTTTAGTGCCTTCGGGTGACTTTCGTCAAATCAATATTTCAACGCAAATACGTATCAGGGGGGTTGGTTTGTACGTGATCACGCACGCACCCCTGCCCTATAAAGAACGGGTAGAGAACAGCGTGGAAGAGGCTGAGACACGACACACTACGCACTAGGTGACTACCTCTTCAATACTGTGTCGTGCAGTGATAGTTGAGGCTGGAATGCACAATATCTGCAGCGTTGGCCTGCATTAGTCACTCGGTGTCTACCCCTTCCATCGCACCGTGTAGTGCTCCAAGCTGTTTGTGTCGCTTCGCGTCCTTTCCCTTCCTCGCCGGCGTGCATGCTCCCTGTTTTCGCTTTCACGGGTGGCGCTGGACACTTTTTCTTCCGTTGGGAGTCGTCATCCCTCGTCTTCGTTTGGAGTTTTCTGCATCTTCGTGTGTTCTTCTCGAGGCGTCTTTGGTCTCTGCACTGTCGTACAGTGATAGACAGCTGCAGGCAATTCGATACAGTTCCATGGGGATACGGTTGGACGGGCTTATTTACCCGTCCCAACCTTCTTGACACTCGGTATGACCCCCAAAAAATGACCGTAAAAAAGACCCCAAAATGACCAGAAAACGGGGATTGCACAGGCATCGCTGTCGACGACCACTTTATTTGGAGGTGAGAGATAACAGGGAGTGCATACGATGCCTGGCGACGGCAGCATGACCGATTCGCGGGTGCTTTGCTTCGTTACGCCCGACGGAGTGATCGGGGAAATGCAGCACCGGTGCATCGCCGGAAACGCGCCTCTTCACGACCCGGGGCTGCTTTGCGACGAGCCGAGCTTCGCGAGGCAGCGCCCGGTGAGCCTGTCGACGATGCTGACGGCTTGCTTACCCGTCCCAATCTCTTCGTCACTCCGCATGCCAAATGACTATGAAAAAACCCCCTATTGTGAACAAGGCGCCTGAAAAGACTCCCAAAACCCCACAAAACGGGGATCTTACAGAGAGAACAGAGAGTGCATACGACGCCTGGCGAGACGGCAGCAAAGACGGCAGCATGACCGAGCCGCGGGTGTTCTGCTTCGTGACGCCAGGCAGGCAGACGCCGACGGAGTGATCGGGAAAAATGTAGCAAAATCGGTGCATCGCCGGAAGCGCGGCCTCTTGGCTCGGCCGCAGGTCGTCGTCGGCCGCTGCACTCCCCGGACTCAAGCTTGCGGCGGAAGGCAGTCCGGCGGGCCACGACCCGGGGCTGCTTTGGGACGAGCCGAGCTTCGCGAGGCAGCGCCCGGTGAGCCTGTCGACGATGCTGACGGAGCAGTCGTTCGACGCCACGACGAGGGCCGGGGAGCCGACCACGAGCTGCATCTGCGTGATCACGCCGCGCAGCCGCAGGTTCGCGCACCGCAGCAGCTTGATTTTGCTCCGGTTGTGGTACACCCGACCGCTCGGGCCGCAAGGCAGCTCCACCGTACGCTTCCATCGGGCGCTTGCCCTTCGCGTTGGCTCCTGCCTGTGGATGTGGGTTTGATTGCGTGCGTGTCGCTCGCAGTTTGCGACTGCTGAGCGAGTCAGCAGGTATCCCTCTGCTGGGGCTAAATGTCTCCCGGAGGCCGGTAGCGAACAAGTACAGCGAACGGAAAGATGCACCGAAACTTTGAAAAGCGGGTTGAAAGTCGATGGGTGGTAAGGGTTGGAGATGCGTTCAAAACGAAAGCAATGTTCCTTCACTGCACTGAAAGTTTACCCCTTCGGATCGTATGTATGTGAAGTTGCAGTTCTTAAAACCCCGGGTCAAGCTGAGACTCAGGTTGACCACCAGGTGGGGTGCTGCGGAGCTGTCGTCCCTCTTCCAGTTGAAGAAGGTGCCCTTCGGCATGCCGTGCGAGGCTTGCATTTTCGCACGGGTTGCCCAGTTCTCACGAGGTTAAAAAGCGTCGTGGCTCTATTTGTGCGCACAGCCGTGTGAAACCCCTATTTTATCCCCCCGGCATACCGTGCGCCGCCGCCGCCGCCGTCTTCGTCGGCAGAGGACCCGAGGCGCAGGAGCCTCGCCCGGCTGCCGTGCGTCCGGGCCCTGGGGGAGCTCCGCGGGCTGGGAGCCCCGTCACTGCTCGCGCAGATGGAAGGGGCGCGGGACGCTTCGGGGGTCTCCGCCGGATTTCTGTCCGGTGCCGGGTGTCCGTGCTGTTGGTGCTGCGGTTGCTGCTGGAGCTGTTTGCCGAATCCGCTCACGGCGAACGTGGACACGACGCCGTCGGCGTCGCCGACGTACAGGTGCCCTTCGGCTTCGTCGGCGCAGGCGGCGTACGCGGGCTGGCCGGCGCTGTACGACGCGGGGAAGCACGCCGCGATTTCGAGGTAGTGCCCCTCCTTCACGACCCACAGCACCGCGTCCCCATCCCCGTGCACCGCCGCCAACGCATCGGGCCCCAGCCGCACGAGCGCCTCGGCCACGGCCAAGTGCTCGAGCAGCACCGCCGCGCGGAACCGCGTGAACTCCGGCGCGCCGGCCAGCCCGCTCTCCAGCTGCGCGCCGCGCAGCGCGTGCAGCCAGCGGCTGTTCGCGTGGCTCGGGCTGCGGCCGGGGCTCATGGGGTGCCCGCCGGCGATCAGCACAGAGGCCCGCGGCGGCGTCAGCACCGACAGTGCGGCAGCGGCCGAGGCGCGCCGCGACGGCGACGCCGAGGGGGGGGGTGAAAAAGGCGCCGGCACCGCCAGGTTCCCGGCCGGGGGATGCGCGGCCGCGGGGCGGGCCGCGGGCGCCGCGGCCGGCGCCGGGGCGACAGTGATCCCGGCGGGTAGCGCGCCCGGGGGCGCGGCGGCCGCGGGTGCGTCTCGTGCCCGAGTTGTTGGGGGGGCAAAGCAGTCAGCGGCGGGAGCGGTGATCGAAGTCCGATTCCCGGCCGAGAAGTGCGCAGCCGCCGGGGCGACTGTGTGTGCACTCTGGACTGGCAGCGGGGGCGCGGCGGCTGCAGCGGCCGCGGGTGCGTCTCGAGCCCGAGTTGTTGGGGGGGCAAAGCAGTCAGCGGCGGGTGCTGTGAGCACAGCCAGATTCCCGACCGAGAAGTCGGCGGTGTGAGCTGGCAGGGAGGATGCGCTAACCACTGCCGCCACGGGTGCGTCTCGAACCCGTGCCGGGGGGGCAAAGCAGTCAGCAGCGGGAGCGGTGAAGACCGCCGGATTCCCAGCCGAGGGGCGGGCAGCCGCCGGGGCAGCCGTGTGTGCGCTGTGAGCTGGCAGGGGGGGCGCGGCAGCTGCAGCGGCCGCGGGTGCGTCTCGAACCCGTGCCGGGGGGGCAAAGCAGTCAGCGGGGGGAGAGGTGAGCGCACCCGGATTCCCGGCCGGGGGTGCGGCGGCCGTGTGTGCGCTCAGAGCTGGCAGGGGGGACGCGACATCCACTGCCGCCGCGGATGCGTCTCGAACCCGAGCCGGGGGAACATTGCAGTCAGCGGCGGGAGCGGTGAGCACAGCCAGATTCCCAGCAGCCGCCGGGGCGGCCGTGTGTGTGCTTCCAGCTGGCACGAGGAAGGCGGGGGGGGTCGGCTCGTCCCGCGCGCCGTAACACGGAAGGACGAAGGCGGCGGAAGAAGGTGACGCCCCGTTGCTGCTGCTGCTGGGTCCGCCGCTGCAGACAGCGGAGGGCACCAGATTCGCGGTGGGGGCAGCGGTCCGCCGGGCGAGGAGCGTCTCGGCGGGCGCCGGGGCGCCTGCGATCCCAGCCTCTGCCGGCTGGGAGGCACACGTCCCCGGCTCGGCCCCGAGTGTGTCTCGGACCCGAGCCGGGAGGATGCTGGGCGCGCGACTGCAGTCCCCACCAGCGCCAGCAGCTGCGGGAGCGACCGTAGTATCTGCGCAGGCAGCAGCAGCAGCAGCAGCAGGGTGAGCGGGTACGGGAGCCCAGTTGCTGCCGTCGGCGCAACCAGCGGCTCCATCAGTGCACGCCGCATGAGTGATGCCATCAATACAAGCAGCGGGAGTGGCCGCGTCTGTGCAAGCAGCAACCCGGTCGCTGCCGTTGGTGCAGCCAGCAACAGGAGCCGGTGGAGCAGTAGCGCCATCAGTGCACGCTGCACGAGAGATCCCATCAATACAAGCAGCAGGAGTGACCGCGTCTGTGCAAATAGCAACAGGTGCACTCGCTCCATCGCCACAAGCAGCAGCAGAACCACTGCAAGCTGCGCTGGTCTGGTCTGAGCAAGCAGGGACAGAAGAAGTGGCCCCGTCAACCCCAGCCGCAGGAGACCTCTCAACAGAGGAAACGGCAACAGAAGAGCTGGGTCCGCCGCAAGCCCAAGAAAAGAACGAGTCGGTACGCGCGGGCTCAGCGCACGCAGCGGCAGGAGTCGCGGCCTCCTTGTCGAAACCCGCAAGAGCGGTCCCATCCGTGCAAACAGAAGAAGCCGGGGCAGAAGACCCCTCGCGCAACAGATGGCAGGCCGTGTTCGCGGTACTCGTCTCCGTGGCTATGCCGGGCTGCCTGTGACGAGCCACTGTGAGGGAGTGAGTTGTTTGAGGAAGGCAGGCCACCGTGACACCCGTGGCCACGCCAGGATCTCGAGGCGGAGACCTGCCCTCGCACAGGACATGGGAAGCCCTCCGCACGGCACCCCCGGGCTGCTGCCGCCGCCCGGCCAGCAGGTCACCTGCCCCCGCCGTGCGAGCCCGGCCCTCGACGGCCGCCGCGGCCGTGACGCTGGTGCCAGGCGGATCCGACGCGGGCCCCGCCGCGCCCGCCCTCACCTTGACGATCGCGGTCACGCCGCGCCGGGACCTGCCCCCCGCTCCTTTCGCGCTGGAACCCTCGTTGCAGGGGTGCGTGTCCGCGTGTTCCGGCTTATCGGACGGATGCTGCTGTGTGTCCGGACGCTGCCCGTTGCTACTGAAGATGCTCCAAGGGTTCGCATCGAGCTTTTTGAGCGGGTCTGGTCGGTTGACCGAGAGCAACGACATGTTGGTCAGATTGTACAGCAGAACAGCCCCCGACGCCAAGCCAAGGGCGACCTTCGTCGGGGGGATGAAGGACATGCAGTGGACGAAGGATGGCTGCGTGGAGAGTGCGGTCACCGTGGTTTCCTCGACCGGGCGGTGGTGGGACGAAGGGAGTTCGTGGTCGGGCCAGCAGAAGCACTTCTTCCCGGACCCGCCCGCAAAAACGTAGGCCTGGGCTTGCGCGGTCCCTTCGGCTGCGGCTACGTGCAGGAGGCAGCTCACTTCGAACCCTTTCCGAGACCGGCGGACGAAAGTCTTCAGCAGCCTGCCGTTGAGCGCCCACATGGTGACGGCCCCCGTGTCACTACCCGTGAGCAACCGCCGCTGGTTGCTGTCGAAGCAGATGGCTGTTATCCGGCCTTGGTCTGCGGACGCCTGCGCTGTGCTCGATACAGTGACGTCCTCAAAGGGGGACCACTTGTGCAGGCGAAGCCCCGTCTGGATGTCCCATGTCATGACCGTGTGTCCGTCAGCGGTCACGAGCTGCTGCATCCGGACGTTGTACAGGCACCCAACGACTGGCAATACGTGCCCTTCGTACGTGCGCTTCCAGCAGCCCGTTTCGAGCCTCGTTTGAGCGTTGACGTCGCGGTACGCGATCGGTGCACCTGATGTTTTGGTAAAGTCTCAGCTGCTGTAAAGAAAGACGAGCTTCTTCTGGCTACCCGTGGCAATATTCTGTTTTTATTTTAGCCTTTTCACGCGGAGGGGAACGGAATATCTCATGGGGGATCTAAATCGGAGTTGCCAACCTCCTCGCGGTAGTCCCCGTCCACGAGCACAAGCACGGCTAATGGCAACACGTGCACAGTGCGCTGCTCAGGGTTGTTGAAGGCCTGGAGGTAAAGACGATTCATGTCTGCCGACTTCTCAATTTGCTTGCGTATTCTTCTCTTCAAAACAACCAAGTAACCCGCAAGACACTCGACAAAATCCCACAGAGCCAAGCTAGTGCGAGGGGCCAGAAGACGCCGGCTCCAATTCTACGTACACGGAGGCAGGTATGTTCCATTTTTTGTAAATCACCTACCCCCCCCCCGTGTAATTGAGACAGCAGAAAACGCTTGGGGCACACACACACACGTTTAGGTTGACCATGCACCAGTGGGAGCACCACTGGATTGACACTGCACGAAAGTTCAGGAGGGGAGGGGGTGGGGGGGGCACGAAGAAACGTTAGAAAAAGATGAGTATCATGAGCGTCTTGCGCACCATTGTTAGACAACAGACACAGGACATGGCCATCGTTTTGGTAGCGATTGCTGGGACGTGTATCGCTGGAGTGTTGCCCAGTCCACTGGCATCGACCGAAGTCGAAAGGAGAACGGAAAGTCGAAAGCGCAGAGAACGGGAAGCTATGTTGCCGCTGGGCATTCCCAGTATTGGGAACAGCTGCTACATCGGCAGCGTGCTGCAGATGTTGCGTCAAACATTCTGGGCAAGAAGTGAACTCCTTGCGGAAGAAGTTACTTCGGTGGAAGTCAGAAAAAGACAATCATGAGAAGAGTGCGATAAAATCGGCGACACGCAAGAGTACCCACACGGGCAAGATGCGTGCGCATGCTGAGGCAGAAGAATTTGTGTGGCGCTGGATAGTCCACCGGAGGGAGCGCTTGATAGTCATTTCTCCATCGCAATGCAAGGCACTATAATTTTCAACCAAGTGTGCGAATCCACCGAAAGACTTTGATCGCTGGTGGACATCGTTCAGGAAAGCCCGCGGTATTTGCACCAGGCGTATTGGAAGCCGTTCAAGTGCAGCTGTCTGGGCTGATGATGTCCTTGTCTCTGAGGCAAGGAGAGCCTTGCAAGCCTGTTTGGTGCACGGGCGGTATTCGCGCATCCTAGCCATGGATGAAATACGCCTCCCCATTGACAGCGTGTCTCCATCAACAGTCTGTCAGAGAAAGCAGTGTGAACCTCGTGCTCGATGTAAGACAAGTACCTCAACGCGCCGGAACATGACAGCAGTCCTGTCTTGGGGCATCAAGGTTCTTCCACGCGCAGATGGGTTTGACGTGCTTGAACACATCCGTGTGCGACCTCTCCTCGTTTGGGAAGGACCAAGGAGAGCCAACCCTGGTCGCGGACGGAACACACTCTTTTCTCAGTTCATTTCTGCAGACGCTGTTGCGTTCACCACGCAGGAGTCTGCCCGCTGCGATGATGGTGTTTTGGGTGAAGACTACTGCCCTCTTCTTCCTCACCTTCCTTCTGGGGAATTTGGTATTCTTGTGCTCGACGGCTATAGATCGCACTACAACGTTGACTTTGTGAGCACGTGCCGGGAAAAGGGATGGTTCGTCTTCATCATTACCCCGGGAAGGTCTGCGTACCTCAATGTAGGGGACCAGACGGGTTGCAACCGTAAGATGCGGAGAGAACTGCAGTCCCTGTGGGCAACGTGGTCTGGTGAACATGCCCCCGGAATACGAATTGGGCCCACGGTCCAGGGATGGTCTGATGTCTTGGCTTGCGCAAGCATACACAAGTGTCGACGACAACAATGTTGACTCGGCATGTGCTGCTGCTCTTTGGCCTCGACTGGAACAAAACTTGGGACAGACAGTGCTGAAACCGTGTTCATTCCACAAAACAGCGAGGAGATAGATCTTGAGCTGGATGAGCTCATCTAAGACTTGGAGGCAAGCGACGACGAAATTCTCAGCGATGTAGAAGATGACGAAAGTCGCTGGGGTTTGCCAGAGTCGTCTTGAGACCAGTCACAGAAAATACTCGACGTAGCTGCTTCGACTCCGAATGGAAGGGGGGAAATATAGAGGTAAGGGGCAAATACAATACAAACACAATCTGATTTGTTCTTCGCTTACACCACCGTGTGTTGTTTTCTCACTCAGGATTTTTTGACCTGTTGTGTTTGTGTGATTTGTCGTGTAGGGGTAGACCCGCATGACCTCACGTCCGTTCAACACGTGGTTCGGTAGTTACAGCACTTGGGATCCCTTCTGTTCTTTGTCGGGCAGCATCGTCGAGCATTTCCTTTCAAGCTGGCGCTTATGTAAAAACAGAGTTGTCAACGGGGTGCGGGTTCGCAGGATAGTCGAGGGCAGGAGTCAGCGCGCCGTGGCCTTCCGAAAAGTTTCGGTTGTCTGAGCCTTCAGCTTGCTATTTCTAGCGTTATTTGTGGATTAGAAGGTCGGTATTTTAAAGTCTCCGGTTGACCGTAGAGGCTTGAGTATGGCGGGGGGTTGAGAAAAGTGAGAGGGTGCAGCTCGTTTCGGGTGTTGTGTCACTCCCAGGGGGGGGTGGTTGGAGGGTTTGAGTGACAGAGGTTACGCTTGCGCTGTTCGCATGAAGGCTCGTTGGCTCGAAGAAGTGGAAGTAGCGTAGGTTATTGTTCGATGTTATTCTTACAGTCGTAAGATGTGATAAAAAAATTTCTCTTTCAATATCAGCACAGGATTCCCGATCGTCTGGGACAGCTTTTGTTTCTCTTTCAAAGTCAGCCCGGGTTTCCCCGATCTACGTCTACGTCTCCCTTCAGTGCTCTTCCTTTCAGTGTTCCAGGAGCAAACAACCGCTGGGTCCGGTAACATGGGCGGAACTCGCCGTCCTCCCGTGTTCTCGACATCGTACCTACAATTGGACGGGCTCGCTTTTGTGAGAAACAGGTGTCACAGTGCCACAATGGAAATACGCTAGCACTTGAAATTGGGACACATTTGGGAGAATTGCAAAAACAGGTGTCGTAATTACATGTAGGTACTTAGGAAAACATATGGGGGGAGGTCGTCAAAACAAGTCGACAGAAGCCACTTGATACGATAGAAAAGAAGAAGACGTAGAAAAGTAGAAATAGACAACGCGAAGATTGAGTCGGCTGGGTTTGGGAAACTGAGAATCCGCAAAGCCACATTCATCCGGCCGGCTCCTCGCCCCGGCTTCGAGGAGCAGAAAGAAATGCGTAGTTTTGTTTTATTCTTTTACTTGTTAGTTGTCGACAACTTGTTTTTGTGCAACGGCCCAAAGACAGACAGCTATGGAACAGATTGCTGAGGTGGACATCGGCCCAGGGACTGCATCTCAACGCGGACACAGCGGCATTGTTCGTCATGGCAACCTGTGTCAGTCTCCAAGCGCAGTTGTCGTATGCAAAGGTATTTCAGCAATGTGGGGTACTTAGAGCTGGACAACCGCGATCTTGAATCTAGCTCGGGCTCTCTGAGCCACTGGAGGAAATATTCCAGCCACCAAGCGTTACCGATAAGCAAAACAATTCTATTAGAATGGGCGCGAGAACAGCAGTCACCCCTACGACTAGCAGCTTTCGTGGCTTGAAAGACAGCAAGCAGGTGGGGGTAGGTCGCAGCTCTCAAGCATCATCAGTTCATACTAGTGCGGAAAGAGGAAGTAATCATAGATTGGGACACAACCCCGAAGGGCAAACGAGCAAATCCCTTTTCCCCCTCACGTTGGACCGTGGGAGAAGCGGAATGTCGCTTCTTTGTACGTGGCACGTTGCACACGATCAGTGTCCACCCAGGAAGGGTCAGAAGAACCCGAAGCAGAATCGTCGGAATCACCTCCACTCCAAGCAGATGTGGAGGCAGCACAACGTCGACCGAGCAGATGCCCCAGCAGAGCCAGAACCAGCATCGGAAGATGTCACTACCGGAACCGGCAGCAGATCAGTCTGTTCCAGTGCCAGAACCAGCAGCAGCAAAACCGACAGCAACACCCGAACCGGCAAAGGCACCTGCGGACTCAGTACCGGATGCCGACGTCGTGACACAAGGCGAAACAGGAAAGCGGCGGAGGGCTGAAACAGAGGAGCAGCCATCGCAAACGTCACAAACGTAGAAAAAGAAGACGACGCAAGCGATCCTGGAGGTGATGTGGAATTCGCAAGTTCATGTTCGGGCCTAGAATGCACGACCCAGCGACGAGGAGCTCGGAAGACATCGCTGAGCACCGGTTTACGGTACTGACCTTGCGAGTGCCTTCGAAAATTGAGGTTTAAAAAAAAAGGCCGGGGCCCGACTAGTTCATGTACATTTACAGGACAATGAGACCGTCACTTCAAATCCCACAGGGACTGTTACTTCGTGTTTCTGCTGCGTTCTTCTTGGCGGCCGAAAAGTAATATCAGCAGGCTCGATTAATAGCTATTTATTCACTGTGATTAATAGAGGAAAAAGGCACTCGAGTTTTTTATTTTTTGGCCACGAGTGCCGGGAGGCACGAGTGGCCAAAAAATAAAAAACGAGAGTGCCTTTTTCCTCTATTCAGTGGAAAACATAATTTTTTTGCATCGGTCACAAAATTGAGTCACTCCCCAGCCATTTCTTACGCGCTGAAATATGGCCTCATGCAAAAAAAGCCGTGAGAAAACGTTTTTGCCCCGAATCGTCCGTTACAAAAAACCTGACACCACGAGCATCTAAGGTGACAGACCACTATGCCGATAAGGGAGCGCGCAGAATTTTTGAGCAGTTCGAGTCGACTATGAGCTCATCCGGAGTCCTAGACGCCAGCAAAGCGCAGAAACAGAGCTGGCTGGAGTGCCTCAGAGTCGAGAGATGAACCTCTGTGCCTGAGGTCCCTCAGGCTTTGCCTTCTGCAGAGAATTCCTTGCCCCGTTTGGTGCAGTTCCCTTCAGGAAACCCCCGTCTGCTGTGAATTCCTGCAACAATTCGTTCTCGTACATTTGTGAACGTGCAAATATCACCATTGGCGTTCCGTCTGCACCGATGGCAGCGCCAAAGATGGCAGCAAAGGCAGCACCAAAGCGTTCTAACAAGTAGCTCTCAGAGGACCACCTCGCACCGCTCTTTCTCCTTCTCTTTCGTCATCAGCACAGCATTCCTCGTGTGTTCCGACTCACTTTCGGTTGTGCATCAGTCATTTACTTGGTTGGCGACCATTTTTATTCACTTTTGTGTCATTTATGTGCATCACACATCCTCATTTTTTTGTGCTGTCCCATATTTTTGGAGCCGTGACATAATCAGCGTTTGCGTGACATAATGAGCGTTTGCGTGACATAATGAGCGTTTGCGTGACGTAATGGAGTGAAGAAATTTTGTGACCCATGCAAAAAAAATAGTAAAGCAGGGAGCAGCCAATGGTAAAGTCGAAAAAGGTTGGCGGACTAGACTGGTAACAGTGCCTCGCAGGGATGGGAACGCAGATGGCGGGTTGAGATGCCGCCGGAGCTTCCCAGATCTGCAACAAGTTCCGGCGGAGTCGTGGTGCGTCCGCGAACGAGTTCTGAAGCCAGTCAAGAAGCCAGTGCCGAAGGACTGGAAAAGAAAGCGGGCTTCATGCCGCAAACAGGTTCGGCTACAGGATGTTCGCAGGGATGGGAACGCAGATGGCGGGTTGAGATGCCGCCGGAGCTTCCCAGATCTTCAACCAGTCCCAGCAGAAAGTGGAGAAGTCGTGGTGCGTCCGCGAACCAGTTCTGAAGTCAGTGCCGCTGGAAAAGAGAGCGGGCTTCACACCGCGAAAGATGTTTGGCCACTACAGGACGTTCGCAGGGATGGGAACTGCCTCTTAGATGCCTTGAGTGACATACTAAATATGTCAGAGCACGCGACTGTATCAAGCTCGGCGCGGTTCACCCGATGGAACCTTTGGTACGTAGGTACGGAGGGTACCCCAAGCGACATGAGGCAGAAATAGGAGTAGAACGGGAGGCAGGTCAACACTATACTGCTGGACGAAGAAGCCTTCCCGCAGCCGATCCAGTGTAAAGAACCTTGCGCAGTGGAATTGCCTTTGCCCCGGGAGCGCGCAGTGATCCCGCAACCCCAGAACCGTGGCTACTTTCTTGGCAAAGACTTTTGCGCTGACGCATCCACACGTATTCTTTATTTCCTTTCCGCCTGGTATGTTAGGGATCGACCCTGGCCCCGGGTCTGCGAGCGGCGTTTCGGGGTGCCGGGCGCCACGAGGCATGGTCACCAATGCGTGCAGAGGGACAGAAGTCCGGCCGCCGAAGTGAGCGGATGAAAGTGATGGCGATGCTGCTGGTGCCGCCGCAGAAAGTTTTTTTAGAGTGAAAGTTCGCTTGAAACTCCGGGGTTTTTTAGAGTTAAAGTTCGCTTGAAATACCGGGGTTTTAGGGTCTCCGTGTGACCGTTCATGAATGGGTTCTCTTAGAGCAAGAAAGGGCTTTATGGTTACGGATTGTATATTTAGTGCATGCTTCCGCCCTAATATAAGGTTTTTTTGTATAAGCACCCGTTTTGTAGGAAGTGCTTGAGGAGACTGCCAGTTGCGATAGATCAAAGGAGGAAAATGTGCTTACCAAAAAGACACAAGGTTTTGACCCTGCATGTGACCTCCTTTGATGTTGGAATATTGTTGCGATACATGATAATATATTATGTAGTGGGGAGTCCGGCCTTTGGTATTTCGCAATGGCAGCCTCCTCAACTATTTCCAACAAAGCAGGCGCTTATAAAAACCCGCCGGATCTCTGAGCAAACACTTACACTCTAAAAAAGACAGGCAGAGTGCCGGTTGATCGTTTTCCCACTTGTATTTACCCTGTGTATATTCAGGTAAGGAATGCTGATCAACCACCGAAACACGCTGCCTGCGTCTTTTTAGCCTGCACAATAGCAACCCGCAAGATTGGTAGTACTAAAATACTCGACGTAGCTGCTTCGACTCCGAATGGAAGGGGGGAAATATAGAGGTAAGGGGTAAATACAATACAAACACAATCTGATTTGTTCTTCGCTTACACCACCGTGTGTTGTTTTCTCACTCAGGATTTTTTGGCCTGTTGTGTTTGTGTGATTTGTCGTGTGGGGGTAGACCCGCATGACCTCACGTCCGTTCAACACGTGGTTCGGTAGTTACAGCACTTGGGATCCCTTCGGTTCTTTGTCGGGCAGCATCGTCGAGCATTTCCTTTCAAGCTGGCGCTTATGTAAAAAAAGTACCTGCGGCTGCGAAGATGGTGCTGCTGGTTTCGTCGTAGGCCAAGGCCGAATACTGGTCGGAGGGTGCCCGTCGCTCCTTGTCGGTGATCGTCTGAACACAGCGGAAGGTCCGCATGTCCCACACCTTCACGATCTTGTCGAGCGACAGCGTGACGAGCTGCGGCGAGCCCGCGACGAAGCAGGCAGCCACAAGCGCGGAACGGTGGTCTTGCAGCACGCACACCCGTTGCCTCGCCTTCGGGTTCCAAACGGTGGCATGTCTCGCGGCCCCGACACTGCAGAGCAAGTTGCGGGTCGGGCAGTAATCGAAGGAGTGGACACCCTTCCGCACCCCGTCGCTTCCGTCGGTGTCGGATGTTCGCATGGTTAAGTACGACTTTCCCTTCGTCGCGTCGACGACTTGGATCGTGTTGTCGAGCGAGCTGCTGATCAACCCTTGCAGCGACGGTGCCGACATCACGTGCGTGACCCAGTCGCGGTGGATCCCCCACTTCTCCACGCACCGGATGCGGCCGTTGGCTTCAGACGGCAGGTTCTGGTCGAAGTCACGCGTGCAGAGGTTGTACACGTGCACGAACCCGGTTTCGAGCCCAATCAGCACTGGGTCGCTGGGCCGTGTCCCGAAGCTTCCTTCAAACGGCGCCATGCACAGCGCGTTGTCCATCAGCTCGTCGAGAATGACCACGTCAAGCTCCTGTGGGTGGTGTAAGGACGGAGTAAAGCTGAGGCTACTTCGAGAAAGAAATTCGACGGCCTGGGCCCACCGTGACACGACTCAGGCCACAAACCCCCGCGCGCACAACGCAATACACCGCTTTGAGGACGATTTGGTGACCTCGCCCAAGCTCGTTTCCCCGAGTAAAAGCGGTCACTCAATATTCCCTTGCGCTGGTGATATCAGTGTTGGTACTTCTCTTTTCTGCAAGGCAGTTCTCGGCAGACAATGCCAAGAGCACAAACTCCCGACTAGAATCGATGGCAGCACGAAGCACAACAAGTGAGCTAGCTGACCATCAGTGGCTCAGCGGCGCACAACACAGAACACAGCTCTATTGCAGTGCGAGTCCAACTTAAGACACGTCGTCGGAGGCAGCCGGAACCAATTTTAGAGTGCAAGTTCACCTATTTGTGATCGTACACACACACACACACACACACACACACACACACACACACACACACACACACACACACACACACACACACACACACACACACACACACATACTAGCAAGCTTGCTTGAGCGCCGAAGGCGCGTCTAGTGGGATCCACTACGTTCTGTGGATAGGCAATGCATCCCCAGTTTTTCACATCCACTCGTTACGAGGTTGGACGGGAGGGATCACAATCCAACACACGTCGCAGGCTGGGTGTTGGCCCCCCTTTGGTTGGGTTCCCCTCCCTCTCTCTCCCTGGTTGGGTTCCCCCAATGTCGTTTTGCAGGCGCGGGCCCTGGCCGCCGGGGCCCGATTGACGTGCGCGAACGTCGGAGCAGCGGATGGAACTGCCTGCTGCGGACGCGGCGAGCGGCGGAGGTGCAGCGACAGGCTCGGCCTCTGGCGGGCACCCTTCGGGCCTTCCGTGACGATGGACGCCAGAGGGTGATGCCGCCCGGACCCCAGGGGATGCATCGCACAGAGGTCCCTTTGGTTGGGTTCCCCTCCCTCTCTCTTCTTGTGCCATTTTCGGCCCTTTCTAGCTTGCCTGTTTCCGTTTCCTTTTGTTGCCCTGCATCCCGCAGTTGCTGCGAGGACGTGCACCCGCTGGAGAACGCCAGCGCGAAGCAACCGGCCAGTGTCGTGGCCAGTGGAGCTGAGACCTCCAGAGACGTCGACAAGTCCATAGAACGGAGTAAGGATCACACACACACACACACACACACACACACACACACACACACACACACACACACACACACACACACACACACACACACACACACACAGGGACTGGGAGAAAAAGTATCACACGAACTAATCTATCAAAATGTCTGCACCTCCAAGTGGTGGTCCTGGGCAACGCAACACCTCCAACGAGGCAGTGCGGCCAACGCAGACCGGGACGGAGGCCCCATGGCAGTGGGTGCCAGCGAAAAGGAGCCGGCAGGCTGCAGAGCTGCGGGGCGAAGACTGGGATGTCCCAGTCGTCAACGTGCAGGAGCTGCGGGACGGTGACGCAGCCGGAGTGGCCATCGCAAGCCGCTCGGAGGCCAAGAAGGCGATCGGCGACGGCAAGAAACACGCAGCGCGAGCGGTAGTCGTGCTGGGCGCGGTGCAGGAACTGGCGGGCCACGCAGGACAGACCTGCCCTATCGTCGTCAGGCGCGGAACACGCATCGAGACGACGACCGGCACGGTATTCCAAATGGGAGAGAAGGAAGTCGGTTCCAAGCTGACATGGAAGCGCGTGGCAATGCCAGGCGGCGATCAAGTTCAATCATCATCTCACATCGGCAGCCGTCAAACATCAACTCATTTCGGCGGCCTTCAGAGACTGTCGATATGTGTCCCTCGCCAGCACACGACGGCAAGCGAGTGGGGGGAGGCAACGACGAACCTGAGGGCCTACCTCGGGCAGTTTGCTTCGGAGCTGGGCGTTAGCAAAGGCGACGTCCTGATCACGGGGGTGGAGACGCGAGGCAGGGCCGAGGACCCGGCGCGCTCTCTCGGCGCGCTGATGCGCGTCCCACAGGAACAGGCGAAAAAGCTGGAAGCCGCATCGGGCCACCGCGGAGTTTTCGTCGTCCCGAAATTGGACGCAGGAACCGTGGTCTGGCTGACAGCGGGTACAACGCTGGCAGAGGCGAAGGACCTGGCGAACAGCCTGCCCACGCAGGTGCAGAGACTGGCCGTCAACAGACGGGGACTCGGGCTCCGGGTAACGGCAGGAGCTGAAGAAGAGGTGCGATCCGCAGTGGGAGAGAGGTCAGCACCGAGGGTAAGCGGGAAGACGTGGGATGTGTTCGGTTTCTCGAAGCAGACGATGGCCGCCCAAGTCGAAGAGTTTCTGGGGAAGGCGGGATGGGAAGGGGTGACCACGATCAAGGTCATCCCAAAGAGAGGAAAGGCGCTCGCGGTCGTCAGGGGCCCAGATCCACCGGCGTGGGTCTTCGGTATCACTGATTCGGATCTACGCATCGACGTGTCCACAGCCCGACCGATTGCCGAGGCGGAGCAAAGGTGGGTGCAGGCACCCGCCCAGGAGAAGAGGCAAGATCCCGCGGAAACCGGCACAGCAAGAGAGCGAGAGAAGTACACGTGGGCAGAGTTCCTATCATGTTACGGGAGAAAGCAAGGGCGAGCACTCTGGCGTGAATCCGCCAAGCAACCACACACAGAGGAGGGTTCACCGAAGGGAAGTGAGGGTGGCAAAGGCGGGAAGAGAGACGGCACCGGAAAGGGAGGCAAGGGCGGGAAAGGCAGTAGCGGCGGATGCCCAATCCAATGGGCAACCGGGACAGAACAGCCAGCCGCCCCCGAGCAAACAGGTGGCGCAACGGAGATGGCACAGCTGCGTGCGCAGCTAAAAGAGGCCATGCGGCAGATCGAAGTGTTGACGAGACAGCTGGCTGAAGTGCAGGCAAAGCAGCTCGGGACACGAAAGTCACCATCCCCGCGACGTGGGCCGAGCACGGACAACGAAGAGGACAAAAAGAAGAAGAAGAATACCAAAGAGGCCAAGCAGGAAGACCAGAGGACGGGGACAAAGAAGAGGGCACGGTCCGGTACCGAGTCAGCGTCTCGAGAGCGAAGCGAGACGAAGCCCCCGGCCAAGATACACAGCTCCGCGGCAGCCACAACAAAGAAGCCCGACAGACAATCAACGTTGGTCGGGTTCATGTCGACAGCAGCCAAATGAAGGGAGGCCGACATGGTCGGTGGCGGGAATGTGGGAGAAGAAGGAGACCACAGGTGGATTGAGCGGATGGCACGCGAAATGGGCGCAAGGTTGACCCAGGTCCCGGGGGACGGAAATTGCCAATTCTCGGCGATTGCCGAGAGCTACGGCGGGATCGATGCTCACACACTACGAGAAAAGGTAGTTCGGCACATAGAGGCGCATACCGCGAGATACTGGGACCACGTCGGGGGGGAGGAAATGGCGCAGTATTTAGAGAGAATGGGAACCAACCGGACCTACGGGGATGAATTAACCCTGCATGCAGCGGCACAAGTCCAGAACTGTAACATCTGGGTTGTGAATGCGAGCCACCGAAGCGCAGTAAAGCGGTGGAGGTCCGACGGTGCAGACCGAACCATTGTAGTCACTTACATGCCACAGCACTACGATAGGCTCGCCCTCCCGGAGCAGGGTATGCGCATTCTGGAACAAGCAGAGACCAACGCAATTCCAATTGCCCGGCTACTAGTTGCGCCCCCCCAAGAAG
This sequence comes from Diplonema papillatum, assembly GCA_030068145.1. Lineage (NCBI taxonomy): Eukaryota > Euglenozoa > Diplonemea > Diplonemida > Diplonemidae > Diplonema > Diplonema papillatum. The sequence goes on from JAPJBO010000807.1 coordinate 67,751, forward strand.
GTGTGTCACAACAGGCGAACGCGCGACCGAACCAACGCCAAGAAAACCGGACCAAAGGACCACATCGGCAGCAGCAGCGACACGCGGCGAGCGTGCAAAGCCCCGAACGGGTGAAGGGACAGGCGAAGGGTAGCAGGAAAGCCAATCAGGAAGCACGACCGAGGGGAACAACCGTCGTTCCCCAACAACAACGACGAATGGCAGCGCAAAGCGATGAGGACAAAATAGAAGCGGTGGCGGAAGTATTGGCGGCGAAGCGCGTGCTAGTAGACGAGGACGGAAACTGCCAGTTTGCAGCGCTGATAAGAGGGAGCAAGCTAAGTCTTCCGGTGGCGTCACTACGACAAAAAGTGACCTGGCAGCTCCGGAACTTTCCGCCGACCGCCCACCCCCTCGAAGGCCAAGCACTCTCCGAGTACCTCTTTGACATCGCGCAGAATGGTGTGCATGGAGGCCCCGTAACGCTGCAGGCTGCAGCGGAGGTACTGAAGGCAAGCATATGGGTACTCTCAGCAGGCGACTTAACTGGTGTAACACGAGAGGGGAGAGCTGAAAACCCATCACGGGTCATTGTGCTAACCCACCGCCCGCAGCATTATGACGCGCTTAGGCTCCCCGACGTGGCTTTACGGTTTCTGGCTTCCCTAGGCCCCGAGATTTCCCGAGTAAGCGTGGAGGAGCTGACACCCACAGCCGCGCCCCGACCCGCAGCCAGAGCCGAGTCGCGCCAGGCAAATACGATCGTGCTTGCCACGGTGAACCTGGGCTCCATGAATTCAAGATGCCGCGCGGTGGCAACACTGCCGGCGGATATAGTGGCCTGTCAAGAGACCCGAGTGGGCCCGGAGGGCAAGAGGACATGCGAGATGTACCTTGCGGCATACGGCAGAAAGTGCTTTTGGGGAGAAGACGTCCCGATAGTTATCGGCACGAACGGAGTAGGACAGCGTGCGCCAGGAGGCGCCGCCGTAGTAACGCGCGACAGTGTAGTAGCCTCGAAAGCGCGCCCAAGGACGGAGCTGGAGACGAGGCTAGTAGAAAGCACGCGGGTGGCTCATGCCGTGATCGCGACGGGCAGTGCTCGTTCGGTGTTGCACGTGATTTCGGTGTACGCGCAGGTAGGAAAGGAGTCAGGAGTAGCCAGGGAGCGGGAAAGGTTCCTGGCCGAAGTATTTGAAATGGCGGCAGGACTCGGGCAGGTGCCGGTCGCCATCGTAGGGGACCTCAACACGACAATAGAAGAGAGTGTGTCCTTGAGGGATGCCTGCAGAAACGGGTGGACAGACGCGGCGGCCGCCGCAGCAAACAAGACGGCGCAAGAACCGCCGCCGACCTGCTGGGCAGGGGCGGCAGGCTCGAGAATAGACCTGTGTTTCCTGAATGAATGCGCGTCGCAAGCTCTCGTGCACACATGGACAGCAGACCCGCACCAATACGACATACCAACGCACTGTCCACTGTTCGTGACACTTGACATGCGGACCGCAGCAACTCCGAAGCGGACGCATTGGATACCTGCGCCCTTTCCGAGGAAGGCACCGCTCAAAACCCCGGAAGAGGAGAAGGGCGCACTCGAAGCGGCGCTACGCCAGAAACGCGCTGTGGGCGGGGCAGAAGCGGTACTGCGCAACGCCTCCGAAGTGGCAGAGACGTACCTGCTTGAGATCCACAAGCATGACCTCCAGCAGAACGAAGTGAAGAAATGCAAAGGCAGGGCGGAAGGGCATTCTGTAAGGGACACCCATGTTTCGGCGCGGCAGGCAGTCTCGGCGAGGGGAGCCGGGAACAGGTCAACCAGGCAACGGGACAGGGTGCTTGGAATGCTGCGAACCGTGATTGCCGAGGCAGGCCGAAGGCTAGACGGAGAGCAGCCGAGAGAGATGACGTTGGCGGAACGAAATGCGAGAAACGCGCTACAGCGGAAAACCCCGAGAGAATGCCTGACGCAGCATTTCTCCACGGACAGCGACGAAGGCGGGATAGGCGAGCTGGAGCGCCTGACCGAAGCAGTAGAAGCGATAGAAGGATCACAGCGTGAAGCCGTTGCCGCGTTGAAGCAGCAGCGAACAAGACGGTGGAAAGACCGGGTGCAGAGGGCCTGGAATAGCACCGACAGAGGCGACGTGTACCGGTTTCTCGCTGGGAGCCAAGAAAGCCCATCGATCTTCCTGCGGCGGCAAGACGGAACCTTGACGGCGTGTCCAAAAGAAATCGACGAGTTGCTGAGGGGACCCGAAGCATGGGGCGGCATCTTCCAGAGGTACGCGAGCACAGAGGAACCGCAGTGGGAGGCCTTCAAGGCTAACTACGCGAGGAATCTGCCTGCCCCGCAGCAAATGGAGTGCAAGAAGATCGGCGCGGCAGATGTAAGGACAGCGCTCAAGAAGATGAAGAAGACCACGTCGCCCGGTCTGCACGCGTGGCGCGTTTTCGAACTGCAGCAGCTGCCCACGGAAATCCTGCAACTCATGGCCGAGGCCATGAACGCAGTGGAAGCCGAAGGGCGATGGCCGGAACAGTTGATGCATGCAATCCTGCACCTGTTGCCGAAGCCCGGGAGCACGGGAGATCCCATGTCGCAGCGGCCGATATCGATCACGCCAGTCCTGTACAGGCTGTGGGCGGCGATACGGGCCAAGGAGGCGCTTGAGTGGATGGACAAGGTGGTGCCAAGCGGCCTCCACGGCTGCCGAAAGAAGCACGGAACGGACGACCTGGTCTGGCACCTAGCAGCCCTCATAGAGGAAGCGCACGTGACGGGGGAGCCGTTGTACGGGCTGGCGCTGGACTTCAAGAAGTGTTTCGACTCCGTGCCGATCGACATCGCTTTCCGGTTAGCAGAGGAGCTGGGGTTTCACCCAACCGTGCTGCAGACCCTGCGTGCGGCATATTCCGGCATGCAGCGCCATTTCCGTATTGGGACAGAACTGGGGGAAGGCTTCGTGCCAACGAACGGGATCATGCAGGGATGCCCATTGAGCGTGGTGCTGATTAACGTGCTTATCAGCGTCTGGATGCGGCACGTCGCAGACATCGAAGCGGCGATCCCGCTATCCTACGTGGATGATGTATACGCGCTATTGAAGAGCCTCGCGCAGCTGCAAGAAGCGGCCAATCGGTCGGGAACGTTCGCGGGGCTTACAGGGATGAAAGTCTGTACGCAAGTGAAGTCCCTGTGGTTTACGACAGCGCGGGACGCCCCCGAAGAAATCCACTACACGGAGAGTAATGGAGCCGGAGAAGCGGTAGCGCGACCAGAGACGATAGCAAGACAGACCACGTTTGACGTACTAGGAGTGATGCTGACAACAAAGCAGGTACCGCCAAGCAAGCCTCTCCAGCAGTCCAAGCGAGTAGCGGAACGAGTAAGAATGGTAGACAACGTGTTGAAAAGGGCGACCTGCCTCCCGCTCCCGGCTGGTGCACGAGACCTCGCCGTCAGCATGACGGCGGGCTCAAAGTTGTACTATGGGGCAGCGGTGACGGCGATCGGGAAGCAGGAAGTCGAACGCATGAGGAGGAGGTTCACCGAGTCAGTTTGGACGGGGCCGCCCCGACGAGCGCAAGAAGCAGTGTTGCACGTGCTGCACCACGGGCATAGATTAGACCCAGGCGTTGTCCCAATGTACAGGCAGATCACAACCTGGGCCGAACAGGTCAAGAAGTGGGGATACGCGCGAGCGTTGGCGGAAACGGCGTGGGTCCACAGAGAAGAACTCGCAAAGCTACACGGCCCCTTTGCCTTCTTGAAGGAGGCGCTGGACAAACTCCAATGGCGGTGGGTGACACCTACGTGCATCGCGTATGTGAATGAGGTAGGGGAAGGCATTGTACACGACGCGGCGCAGGAGGGCAACACACGCCTCCTACAACACGACCTGCGACACTCTCTACGCATGCGCGAGATGGTTCGACTAGCAGCGAGGAGAGGAAACGATTTCGGGGGGGTTCAAAGCGGGGTCGATTTTACAGCAACCAGGAGCCTCTTAGAGAAGCAGAACTCACCTCTCACAGCCTACCAAGCCGGGCTGCTGAGGTCAGTCATCGCAGGAGCCACGCCGGTCACCGGGCGGACGGGGCTGAGCGAGAGGGGGTGCCCGTACTGCAACACGCAGGAGCGCGAGACGGTCGAACACTTGTTTTGGAAGTGCCCGGCCTGGGAACAGACACGCGTGAGGTACGCGGAACTGACGGCCGCGCAGCAGAGTTGGCCACCGTGCTTGCGAATGTGCGGAGTAGCCCCCGCCCCCCAGGCAGACTCGGAACACCTGCCCAGGGAACGGGAGAAGCTACTTCGCCTGCTGGAGACGCTGCATCTCTTCTTCGTGGAGGTCCTGACAGCACGCCAAGGGGCGGATGAAATGCTGGACAGATCCACACGTCACCATCGGACCCTGGAATACCCGCGACAATGGAGACCGGCCGAGCCGCACAAGCTGGTAGTGCCAGACATCGCGCCCTCAGCGGTTTCAACCAAGTGGAAATACGGCCCGGAGATGTGGATGGCGTTCACGGACTGGCTGAGAGAGTTGAACTGGGCGCCTCCAGGGCATGAGCTGGGGGTAAGCTTCGTTGAGTTAGCGGTGGACTTCGAGTTGTGCACCGGATGCCGGCTCCCGGCGCTCAGGAACCGGTACTACTCGGCGCCAAAACCCCCAGCACAGAAGGCCACTACAGCGCGTCGGGTGCTACCAGAAGGCGCAGCAGGTGGCGGGATAGCGGTTTACTTTGACGGAGGAGCAAGGGCGAACGGTACGGCTTTTGCTGTGGCGGGTGCAGGAGCAGTCCTATACAAAGAAGGCGTAAAGGTCTCGCAGATTGTGCTCCCGCTGCCAAATGTGCGCAGCAACAACATTGCCGAGTACGAAGGAATGTTGGCAGGGCTACAGCTTTTGGAAGAGGCAGAAGGAACGGAAGGAAAGCAGTGCACCATCCGCGGCGACTCGGCTCTGGTAATTGGGCAGACCAACCGAAAAATGGCGTGTTCGGAAGACCTGAAGCCGCTATTGACCCGTGCAATAGAAAAGATGGTAGCCCTGCGGCAGCGACTCACGCTACGGGCGGAGCACGTCAAGCGCGAGGAGAATGTGGACGCAGATGCACTCAGCAACGCGGCGATGGACCTCGTGCAACAACAGCGCCCAACGCGAGAGCAGCAGGAGGCAGATCTCGCAGCATTTCGGGCCTCCGGACTCGGAAAGGCGATGAGTCTGGTCGAGCTAGGCAGCGCCTACAAGAAGGTGACAGGACGGCCGTGGTTCTATGGCCACGAATGTGCGACGACGATCTTGACCTCCGTCGGGGGAACAGTCGTGAGGGGTGCTTCGCGGCGCGCGCAACTCACGGAGACAACCGACGCGGTCATCCTCGGCATCCGGGAGCACGTAAGAACGCAGAAGCCGACACGGACGGAGACCGCGTTGTACCCCCAACACCTGGAATGGGCGGCAACCTATATCCCGGAGGAAGCCTACCCCGCAGGATGGGCACAAGGAAAGGCCGACTGGAAGGCGAGGGCGGAGATGATAAACAAGGTTTCAGGTGCAGGAGCGTGCGGAGGGTCACAACCGAAGAAGGCCCCAGAAGACGCGGTGAACACATCACGCCCCGGCGAGATTTGCACGCTACACAGAAAGCCCCGATGTAAGGAATGTGCGAAAAAGCGCTTGCCAGCGGAGACGTGTTGCCGGTATAAACGACACCACCATGAAGGAGACGGCCTAAGGCCGCGGATGCTATACTGCTCGATCCACAGACTGGGGCGCTGCGGCGAGTGCGAAGCAGACAACGAAGGGATCGCGAGGTGCTGTACAAGACACCACCCCCAGTTGAACATGGACCCCCACTCGCAACCTGCGGGGGCATCGAAACTGAAGGAGTCGTGGACGCCTCTCGCACAGGGAGGCACCACGTGAAAACAGGTCTACAACACACACACACACACACACACACACACACACACACACACACACACCTAGCAAGCTTGCTTGAGCGCCTTCGGCGCGTCAAGTTGGAATCCTTACGGTTCTGAGCGAACTCCTCATATCCACTCGCCGAAAGCGAGGTTGGAGGGGGTGAGCGAAAACTGACAAATGCAGGCCCCACCGTTTGCCCACTCCCCCTTCGAATCCGTTCGTTCCGTCACTGACGGCCCTCTTTTTTACCTGTATGTTCTTCCCCATTCATACCCCCACCTTTTCCCCGTGACTTCGACGGATGCCTCTCCTTTTGCTCTGCTGCAAAAACAGCTCGGAGATAGCGGAACAGCCAAGAACGGAGCCACATGCGTTCTATCGACTTCCTAGGAATAGCGAAGAAACAGAAGGGATTCCAACACACACACACACACACACACACACACACACCGTGGACGCCTCTCGCACAGGGAGGCACCACGTGAAAACAGGTCTACAACACACACACACACACACACACACACACACACACACACACACACACACACACACACACACACACACACACATACCTGCTTCACTGCATGCTGCGGCCTCGGGTGCGCCACGCCTGACGGAGTCTTGCATACCCGCGAACAAGAAGATACGTCGCCGGAGGCGGCTGGAACCAACTTCGTGATAGTGTTGCGCGAGTTCGGCGCGGTCTGTCCCCTGAACGCGCGCACCAAGTGCGGCGGCGCGTTCGTGCGGGCAGACCCGCAGTCGTACGAGAAGACGGACCGGTCCAAGAAGCCGACCAGCAACCTGTTGGCCGACGGGACGAAGCACAGCGAGTGGGCCGGGGACCCGTCGCCGTAGTGCAGGACACCCTTGGGCTCGAGGGTCACCGAGTTCCAGATGCGGACCGTGCCGTCAGTGGCGGAGGAGTACAGTTCACCTGCCTGCGGGTTGACGACCATCTTGTTGATGACAGACCTCTGGCTGCCTATGGCAGCCACCTTCCCCCTGGAGGTGTACGTGACCAAGTGCTCGGGCATAGCGTTGCACTGGGCCGGCTGCATCAGGTAGTTGCTGAACTCGTCCCAGTCGACGGCTCCGTTCGCGTTGTGGTCGACGGTTGAAAACCACGTCTTCGCCTCGACGGGCGTCGCTCCCGGCACGAATACAGGCGCGAACTGCTCGATGAAATCCGCCTCCGGAAACGCACCGTCCGGATGCGCTTGGAAGTGCGCCTTCACGGTCCGCAGCGCGTTCAAAGGAAGCGTGCTGCTGGACCCGCGGCCCGGTGCATCGTCGCCCTTGTTGCCGCCCAGCCGGTTGCTCAGCTGGCTGAGCCGCGTGCCGAAGCCCTCCTCCGACGGCGAATCGAGTAGACGAGAGCTGCGATGCGGCATCCCCCCCTGTGCATTGCGTGCCTTTCTTTTGCTGGTTTTCCTTTGCAGCCTTCGTGTGTGAAGTGACGTGCGGACATGCGACGCTTTTGTAACGATGTGACAAACCGATGGGCCGTGTGGTTTGGGGTGATCCACCTATTTTTTTTTCAGCAGAAGCTTTCGCCGGATTTCAAAACAATACACAACGTTTTCACAACTTGCTGGTGCTTTTGTTGCAACTTTTCACACACAACTTGTTACAGCTTCGGTGTGTCTCCCAGAATATTATATCCTCGAAGTCTGTCGTGCACCCCCATGTCCTCGACAAGCTTGAGCGCCAGCTCCTACGGCCCCTAGGCCCGAGCGATTTGCACGTCAACACCGCAACGGACCTCCACCAGGGTTTCCCCCGGCTTTGCCCTATCCAGGAATAGTTTACCATCTTTCGGGTCCCAACAAGTGTACTTAACTTCAAATCCTTTCCAGTAAATCAGGATCGGGCTGTGCTGCGTCCTCAGTGACTGACACCCTAAGCCTCGCACACGTGTTAGACTCCTTGGTCCGTGTTTCAAGACGGGTAGTAGAAGATCGCTGTGTCTGACATGAGCCTGCGAGCGTTTAACCACGTCAGGCCAGCGGGAGCAAGGACATTGTCCGAAGACGCCGACACTTACCCTTCGCTGACTCTTTTGCGGGTAAGAAAACTCCGAGCAACCACCAAAACATGCTGTCTGCGCCCGGTCCTGCACGGTACAATGCCGCATGAACGCGAGAGCTGAAACAAAGAAAAGGAGGACAATCGCGACCAGCAAAGACAGGTCGTCGGACGAAATAGCGCCCCCGCCAGCCTTTGCGCGAATGAAACAAAAAAAAAGAACGGCTGGATTGCACGCGGCGGGGGGGGGGGCCGAAAGAGGGGGCGGACGAAGAAGGAACGGGCAGGGAGCGAAGGGCAAAAAGAAATGGTACGAAAAATAGTACAAAGGGCGCGGGGCCGGGTGCTGCTGGCCACGCCCGGTCTGATGGATAGTTGATGGACGGAGGCCGGACGCCTGGGACCGGCGGCTGATGGGTTTCCTGCAGAACTGCTGACCAACAGCTGACAGGCAGCTGGACTGGTAGACAGCTGATAGATGCCGTCAGACATCTGTGCCCCAGATCAGAATAGCAGCGAAACAGTGGCAGTGGGCTGCACCACGCGGCGGATTCCCCCACCGGATGGGAGAGTGGTTGTGCGGTCGTTCGTGCGGTCGGGGGTTTCCCTTATTATTATTATTTTGCATTTACACCCGCCATACGGGTGCGGCACACCATGCATACACGCCCGCAATGCAGGAGCGGCATTTTTTTTTTTTTTTTTTCGCATTTTGCTGCTAAATACAGGCGAATACGTGTTGAATTTCCGGAAAAACACACCCGCGCTTTTTTCACTCCGCCACCGGTTGTCCGCCGTGCACGCCCCTTTGTAGACGCCACGCGATGCGATTGAATGCGGGGAAGAGAGCAGGGGCTTCGTTTTGTTTGTGCGCGCCGGTTGATCGGTTTCCCACTTGCATCCACCTGCTTCGTTGGGCATTCTGATCAACCGCCAAACCACGCTGCCCGCGTCTTTTCCGTCTGCCCAATGCATCGAAGGGGCGTCCCGCAAGATTGTTTGGTACTGGTACAATTAGTGCTCATGAAGGAATCGACGCCGGATCTTCTGTCTGTCGGCAATTCTTCTGCCCCAAAAAAGGACTCCTGGCGGGGAGGTTGGTGGCACGTTCTGAGAGAAAACGCGCCCTTCTTAAAGTTTTTCTCCGCCCCCACATGCATAGTGGCCTAACGATTCGTATTATCACATTTCGGATTTCGGCGCCAATTGTCGCATTTTCATTCGCATTATCGCGCGATTAACCCCTGGGCAAAAACAGTATTATGGACTACCGTGTATCCTGCGATAACTATTATCGCATGTGAATCGTTTGACCGCTGTGCCTATGTCGGCACGCTGATTGTCGTTAGACGATTCCGTGTGTATGCAGAAGCCGGCGCCGTCGGCGAATCTCGCTTTTGCCGGCCGTGAAGTGTCACATTGGCAGCAGCGCGAAGCTGACGCATTCACTGGTCAATTGCCCGACACATGCGCCCAGTTCCCTGAACATTCGTCTTCATTGCATCGAAAGGCGACTCTCCAGTATTAGGGCGGAAGGTTGCCCTCTGTCTTCAAATGCATCGAAATTCCGACTCCAGTATTCGTAAATCTAGACCGGTACGGACGGGCATGCGCTCAGCCCCGCACTGCGTCCCATCTGCACACGGTTAATGAGTGTGCAACGACTAAACCTGCCGAATACACCGGGTCCCGAAAATGGATGATGCTCAAGCGATCCACCCGTAGTTGGCCACGTATTGGCATCACAAAGCCAGGCGTGTATGGGAGTGCGTAATGAGTGTGCAACGACTAAACCTGCCCAATGCACCGGTCCCGAAAATGGATGATGCTCAAGCGATCCACCCGTAGTTGGCCGCGGACTGGCATCACAAAGCCAGGCGTGTATGGGAGTGCGTAATGAGTGTGCAACGACTAAACCTGTCCAATGCACGGGTCCCGAAAATGGATGATGCTCAAGCGATCCACCCGTAGTTGGCCACGTATTGGCATCACAAAGCCAGGCGTGTATGGGAGTGCGTAATGAGTGTGCAACGACTAAACCTGCCCAATGCACCGGTCCCGAAAATGGATGATGCTCAAGCGATCCACCCGTAGTTGGCCGCGGACTGGCATCACAAAGCCAGGCGTGTATGGGAGTGCGTAATGAGTGTGCAACGACTAAACATGCCCAATGCACCGGTCCCGAAAATGGATGATGCGCAAGTGAACCGCCCGTTGTTGGCCGCGTACTGGTATCCAAAGCCAGGAGTGCGTGGCCCACGCCCCGAAGACGTTGGCGTGAGCCTCGATGGAGCGTAGATGCGTGCCGAATGGAGACCGTGATTCGGTCTTTTGACCCACGGTAGGGCACATAAGGCGGACCACCTTCAGCGCGGAACAGTGCATGCAGACAGGACAGCGGTGTGCCAGTCGCCTGTTCGCAGCTCGCCACAGCCAGGACCACCCATATATGCTGGAGTGGGGGGACGTGACAAACAAAGCGGCACGCAGCCACAAAACGCACAGGGCAGCAGCACACGCTGGCTGCGTCTTTTTAGCGTTCGCGAGACGGGTGCGAGGGCATCCCCGCAAGATTGGTTATTAATACATGAAAAAAGGAAAGAAGAACCGCACATAATTGCCGCATTGCTCCTCCTCCCCTTTTCCCATTCGGCAAGCTGCAACTCCTTCTTCGAGGGATCTCCTACGAAGCAGGTGCTTCTTCGAAAAAGAGAAGGGTAGAAAGGGTGGGAACAGCCTCGGTGTTGAGGTGCACGGTGGAGTCCAGCCTCAGTGGTTGGAGCTGAGTCTGGCAATCTATCTCGGGGAAAGTGCCTTTTGGGCCCAGTTGGGTAACACTGTAGCTCCCCTGCTAATGCATGACGGAAGAATCCAACTCCGTGGCTTTAAGCAATATTTAGGCAATCTACGCGGGGAAGGTGCCTTTTGGGCCCAGTTGGATAACAATGGTAGCTCCCCCTGCTAATACATAAGAATCCAACTCCGTGGCTTTAAGCAATATTTAGGCAATCTACGCGGGGAAGGTGCCTTTTGGGCCCAGTTGGATAACAATGGTAGCTCCCCCTGCTAATACATAAGAATCCAACTCCGTGGCTTTAAGCAATATTTAGGCAATCTACGCGGGGAAAGTGCCTTTTGGGCCCAGTTGGATAACAATGGTAGCCCCCCCCTGCTAATACATGACCGAAGAATCCAACTGACCGAGACAAGGACCAACGCAGCACATCCTTGAGTATTTCCTACAAAGCGGGTGCTCATACAAAAGAAAGCGCCATTTTGTTTTTTTGAGCAGGCCGAGTCCTGGCCGACTCCTGGCCGAGTTTGGGCCCTCTCTTCAGGTTGTTCTTCTTCATTTTCACCTGGTATGTCTTGAGTTAGGGATCTCCATGTGAAGAACGGACAAGTAAACTGTGCACCAGTGACATGATCTTCAGTTTGGTGTTGGTTCGCTCATTGCTAAGATTACATTTTTGGAACACATTGCAATGTCTCAAAAAAAATGGCGCTTTCTTTTGTTTGTGTGCACTAGCGGAACTCACCTGCGTTGGTAAGTTTCATGTTGTACGCTGCCAACTGCCCGCTTTGGCCACGGCCTTTGATTCGGATCGTGCTTTAGTTTATTTTATTCTTCGTGCGAAAAAGGGTACCAGGGAAAGCCTGCTACACGGGAGCCAAGCTTCACGTGTTCGGCGGTACTGCAAGTGGCTACCGATTTCCCAAACTAAAGCATCAAGGCGTGGCGCACCTTGGGGCTTGGCGCTCGCGCTGAACACAAGCTCGTCGAGACGGGCAGCCGCCGGGCAGAGCGGACGAGGTGTTGTGGCACTGTGCTGCCTCCGACTCAAGCTTTGCAAGCTGTGGTCGACCGTCACGTTCCTGGACCAGGAACGATCTTTTTCTTTTTCTTTCTTCTTCGTGCGAAAAAGCGAAATATCCTTGCAGAAAAAGCCGAGTGCCGGGCAGCACGCCGAAAATGGGACGAGCTATCATGCAGGGTCAAAACCTTGTGTCTTTTGAAAAAAAGAAAATTGCTCAACTTCCTCAAAAATTACCGCAGCTTTTGTTCCAAAACTTTAAAATTCAAAAACCCCAAAAAAATTCCGGAGAGTTTTTTTTTGGCCATTTCCAAAAAGAAACAAGGTTTTGACCCTGCATGCTATATAGAACTCGTGGTGGCTGTGGCGGTCGGCTTGAAGGAAACACAGAAGAGCGCGCAAGCGAAAGGTGGAGAGGGCCCTTTTTTGGTGTGACCCACGTGTAGAAAACTTAACTTCCCATGAACGTACGGAGAACTTCCCAAGTACACCCCCAAAAATACTCGAGGGACTGCCTTGTGCTCATTTCGAAGGAGGCTAGAGGGGGAGAAAATAATACAACTACAAAGTGGGTCCTTTTTGTTGAACGCTTACGCCCGCCAGTAAACCCAGATTTACCTGTGTTTCGTGTGGGCTACAGCACATTTACCTCCTTTGATCTATCGCAACTGGCAGTCTCCTCAAGCATTTCCTACAAAGCAGGTGCATATACAAAGAAAATAAGGTAAACCGGCGATTTCTGGCAGTTTTTTTGCCTTTTAGTACTTCCCGTGAACTTCCCAAGTACTTCCCGAGTACCTTGTACCCCCTTCGTACACCGGAGTAAGGCCACCGGATCACACCATTTTTTTCCTCTTTTATCGCTATCTCTACCTCCTTATCTCTCGGGAAAAGGTCGGGCGCGGCAGCGATGGCCCACGAGAACACATGCAAGGTGGGGCGCCCAATGCAACGCAGCCCCCGGCTGCGTCCACCCGGCGCGCGAACCGACGCAAACGCGAAGAAACGAGCGAGGGGTCACCCAACGATGGCTCCGGCCGGGAGTGCCACAACGACACCCACTCGTAGGCCGCCCCCGCGGCGGCGGAACAAACGCGTTCCATCTGCTGTATCGTAGGCACGGAGTGTGCATAGAGCGTTGCTCAGGGTGGTCGAAGGCCTGACAATCACACGAATGCAACCAATTTGGTGGATACCCCTCCGAACAGCCTCCCTGGCCCTCCCACGCCTGATGCCGCAACCCCTTAACCCGGGCGGCGGGGCTTTGGCATGAGCCAGGAACCTCAAGGGGAGCAGCGCGACGAGGCATCATCCACGCTTCAAAGGTCCACACACTAATGCAACAAATTTACACACATGCAGGCGGGCGGGGGTGGGGCGCTAAGGCGTGACTACTCCCGCCCCTTTTCCCTCCCAGGGAGCCACCCCGGATCTAGCCTGGCCCACCTGACGGTGGAGGCCACATCCTTTGACTTGTTTTGACGTGTTCTCGCTCGGTCAGCGCGGTAGCGACTGACCATCTGAACACATGCGGGTGGGTGGGACTGCGAAGGCATGATCTCGTGCTTGCAGCCGATTCGAATCTGCTGCCGGAAGACTCGCCTGACGACGGCGGCCTTCGACTTTTATTGATGTGTTCTCGTACTTTTCGACACCAACTAGATGCTCTGTTCTATCCCGCTCGGCAGGGAAAAAAAAGAAGAATTAAAAAGGAAGAAAAAGAACATGGACCGGCTGCCAGACGCGGACTGGCCAGCCATGTGCTACGGTCCCAAGCGTAGTCACTACAAGACCAGTCACTACAACCAGGCGTAAAATAGCAGCGCCGGGCCAGCTGGCAAACACGAACTGGCCACCGGGACACACTCTGCTACGCTACACGCTCGGCATACGGAAGAATCACAGCTCGCTACTCAAACATGTTGAAGCCATCACGCACGGCCATGAGGGTGTGGTCGAGTAAAACGAGAAGGCCAGCGACTGCGGTCACCGAGTCTAGATTCCAAACGTACACACACGAACACGAACACGAACACAAACACAAAACACAAAACACAAACCACAAAACACAAAACACAAAACACAAAACACAAAACACAAAACACAAAACACAAAACACAAAACACAAAACACAAAACACAAAACACAAACACAAAACACAAAACACAAACACAGACACACACACACACACACACACACACACACACACACATACACATACACACACTTTCGCAACGGGTTGAGTACCGTCAGTGCAAAAATGCCGTCAAACCGAGATCTGCAAGAGAATGCGTCGCGCTGCACCTGGTAGATCCAAAGGGGACGCTCGACCAACTGCTGCCCTTCTCCCGTCGGTAAGTTGTTCGGATCCGTGCTGTTGAATCGTCTGAGTGCGCAGCAGGTCTCAATATATCGGCAAAACGCGGTCTGACGGCAACTTTCGCTGATGGCGAACAACCTGGTGCGCGGCACACACCACACAAGCTGAAAAGGAGGCGAGCTCCTTTTCGCTCTCTCTCTCGCTCTTTCTCTTGGTAGCCAGGGTTTATTCTCGGATTCTGGATTTTCGGCTTTGAGGGGCCCGGCTTCATCCACTGCGCCGGAAATATTTTTCTCACTCGCAAATGTTGGTCAAGCTCACTTACTCATGCACTTTAAGACAAAGTCCAGCTCTTCCGCTTTCAAGTGCAATTAAATGACAGTGTCAGGTGGACGCTCCCGAACAGAGCAGACACATGATCATTGGGACGCAGGCTTTCTGAGAGCTACAATCTGGAATTGTTGGATCCCTCAGTTGACTCTCGATCTTTTCTTGACGAACCCGCTGGACCCCCTAGAACAAACCCTGGTGGTGCGAGGAGAGGGAGAGAGGGAGTGAGATAAGTTCCCATGGGGAGGACTCTGCTTTTGCGTAAGTTGGCGATTCGGCCCCGTTGCACTGGCATAGGCACGACCAGTGCGCTTCTTCTTTTGCGCCCCTATTCCTGTGTCTTTCGAGCCGCCACTAGCTTTGTTTGCTGTTTGTTGTTGAACGTCTACGCCCGGCGATGTACCTGTGTTTCGTGGGCTACAGCGCATGTTCGCCCTTTGGCATTTTTGCAACTGGCAACCTCCCGGTATCTGCTACAAAGCAGGTGCTTGTGAAAACTTGTTTGTGTGCACTCCCTTCGACCCTGTTGTGATCATCTAACGGGAGGATACCACGCTGCCATCAATCAATTTTTGTTCACAATGAATTCACAAATTGCATTTGTTAGACACAGAAACCCTCACCATGCGAGTAGCTGTGGAACTTATTGATGATGTGCAGCTTCTTTCACACGTAGGGGGAGAAATCTGAGCTTAATGTTTAGGCGCACTCTGCGGCACACAGGAACACGGGATTTCGGGGCGCAAAGACTCGATGATGTCGCCCTCTTCTTGTTTCCTACTTCCGGCGGAAGATGGCCTCTTATTCTTTTTTGGCAAAGCGAGTCACTCTATCTTTGAATGGGTTTATAAAGAAGATTTTTTTGGAAGGGTTGGCCCTGTTTTAGAGTTATAGCTTTGTGTGACTTTTGATTTCTCTCTCTCATTATCTGATTGGTGATGGTAGCAGTAAGTTGTAGTTGGTGGTACATTTTGCCTGGTTGCTATCCCAGAGGAGCATCTGTCTCTCCGGCTAGATTCCTCGGTGTGCTGTACCCAAACTGGGCAACAGCCGCACCTTGAAGAAGTCCGAAACGGCTGAACGTTTGAGTATGTGTGTGGCGGGCGCTCCTCTCTCTGATGAGATCGCCACGCGCTCATCACACTCAATTCACGCGCAGGTAGGTGATGCCGCTCCCCTTGCCGGTTGGATGCGAAGACCGTTGTCGCACGGGGGGATTCCGCTCTGAAGACCGTTGTCGCACGGGGGGATTCCGCTCTGAAGACCGTTGTCGCACGGGGGGATTCCGCTCTGAAGTGAGACGGAATGATGAGCCGAGTTTTAAATGCCTCAGATACACCGGAAAGAAGGCTCATCAGACCATCCCGGCTGTGTGCCCTGGATCCCTAGACGAACACAGGCCCACTTCTTGAACGCATCAACCCCATGCATCAACCACTGGTAACATGTGACACGATGAGTCGCATGTTAGATGAAGTTACCTGTGGCCACACGCTGTGTCTTTTTGATGACCGACGTGTGAAACTTTGTGCGTTCAAAAAAGGAAGGGGCGCACCACGACCCCGAGGAAGGAATCCGAACTTCGAGATAGCAACGAGGCAACTAGGGAGGAGGGATTAATCCGAAGCAGTAGTGCACGGTAGAGTCCCAGCCTCGGAAGCTGGAGGTAAAGCTGGAGTTGAAAAAACGTGTGCCGTTTGCACGCGTTTTGGTTGTAACACACCCGCTTTTCGGGTGTGACTCGGGCACACCTGTTTAACTTCAGCTTCTGAGGCTGGACCTCACCGTGGTTTGTTACAACGCCTGAGTTTCGTTTCGTGCGCTACCGTACCAGTAAAGTACAGAAACTGTGGAACACGCTCTGAAGGTGCGTGACCATACCTGTATCACCCGTTCCACGAAAAGGTGTCACAAAAAACGACTTCTTTCAAGCAATTTCTGCCGGCTGTAGGTCCGAAAATGGTCGGCTCTGAGATTTTGAGGACATGGATAAGGGGAACGGACTTTTAGCGTTTGCTGTAGTTTAGAGGTTCGGTGTTTTAGGGTCTCCGGTTGATCATTGAGGAGGGACTTTTCGCGGACAAATACGCCATATTACTCATGCGCTTGCCCTTCCTTTTAGCAGAATACCGATCGGGTATTATGGCAAAGCCTTTCACGGCCCAACTTGTCGTGAAAATATCAAAAGATTGCACATCGAAAAGACAGCACTATCGTGGGATCCCCCATAAAAAGGTCGTGTTTGCTTCCGTCCGGTGACGGACACCCTCCAAAGTCCAACCGACGCGGCCCCGTAGCTCGAAAAGAAATCGAGCCACCCAGCAAAGCTGGCCCATGGTGGCGACGATTTCTAAATTTGCGGACGGTGCACTTTTTCTGGGTCCGTCAGATCCGTTCGTTTACTACCGCGAAACAGTGTGCACGCGATCAGCCAGCTTGCCGGCTGGTTACACTGCGAGCCTTTTTTCCGGACGCAATCAGCCGATTTTCAACAGTGTAAGCTGACTATGCCGCATGGGGAGCGGAATCAGCTTGATGCACGAACAAGGCGAGACATGCATCAAGATGTCGTCGCAAAAAGCTTCTGATCGGCAGCTTCAAAAATCAGCGGCTATCAGCCGGTCAGTTTTTCAAGAATTCCTTTTTTTTTTTCCGGCCGAATTCAGCAGCTTTTTTTTCTTAGCGCGAACACTGCCGTGAAACGGAAGAAATGAGAAGCTCGCTGCCGCATATCGTGGCGAGCATTTCCAGAGTTGGGGCTTGCACTGATAAACGAAGCAACGAACGACTTTTTTGCAGGCTGTTTCGAGTTTTCAGGATCCGGTGATTTTCATGTCTCCAGTCGATAGTGTTGTGAGACAAAGAAGCCCCAAATACGGTGACGAAGACTGGCGGCTCGATTTCAGTTGGGTGGCCTCTCAACGCTGGGGCCCCTGCTTCGGGGGATAACCTTCTTGTAAAAGTGTACTCGTCGGATTCACATAGAATGCAAGCAAGTGTACGCAGATAGTCGCTTCAGCCAAAGAACTCGGGACTTCTGTTTACTGCATCGGGTTGCTGCATTTGCTTTGCAAATGAAGATGAACAGCAAGCAGATGGCGTGCAAAGCAAGGCAAATACAGTGCATGCAGAGGCGCGTAATATAATTTTGCTCGCATTCATTGATTCTTCGAGGATCTTCGATCTTGTTTCGAATAAAAGGAAAGGAGAAGAAGAAGACGAAGACGAAGACGAAGAAGAACACAAAGGACTTATTTTCGGTTTTTTTTGGAGAAACCTCTCCAGACATGGCCCGTCTTGCCATCGATGCCGGGATGCGGGTAGGGAGGTGAAGCCGGGGGGGCGAACTGTCGCCACGGTGCTTGCGGCTGGCAATAAAGGGAAGAAAATGGAGCCGAATCACCGTTCGAACAGATCGTGGGGTTGGGGGTTGTTATGTGATGGGGAGGGGGGGGGGGACTGGGGTTGTTAAGTGTCGAGAGGCGTAGCTTGGGCCGGCCCTGTGGCTAACCGCTGGCAGACTTCGATCCGGGAACTCCCCTCCGCACACAGTCGCAACCGCAACGCAGCCCTGACCTTGGAAGCCTCAGAAGCTTGGGCAAGCTTGAGTTCAAAGCGGGTGCCACAACCCCGCTTTTCGGGGGTATTTGTACACGTGCTTTGGTCGCTTTTCGGGTGCAGTTCTGGTTGTAGCACACGCCACTTTTCGGGTGTGACTCACGGCATGCCATCTTTCAACGCCGAAGGCTGGACCCCACGAGGATATCAGTCCGAGTAAGTGCCATTTTTGTTTGTACGTGCCGGGGGAGGATTAGCCTGTTAGTGAGTGATAGTGAGTGAATATGATCGGTAGGCTAATCTTCTCCCAAACACGCTGCCAGCGTTCTCTTTCGTGTTTACAATTAATTGTTACTACGAAAAAAATTGGGGCTTTTGAATTTTAAAAATTTTGGAACAAGCACTGCAGAATTTTTTGATGAAGTTGTGCAATTTTTTTTTTTTCCAAATTTTTTTTAGGGGGCCATCGGCGGATGATCGGCCCCACGACAGCGTTTTAAAAAGACACAAGGTTTTGACCCTGCATGATACGTGTACCACACGGTGAGTCCAGCCTCAGAAGCTGGAGTTAAAGTGCCCGAGTCGCACCCGAAAAGCGTGTGCCACAACCAAAACCGCGTGTACATCCGCCCGAAAAGCGCTTTTTAACTCCAGCTTTTAACTCCAGCTTCTGAGGCTGGACCTCACCGTGTGGTACGCGTATACTAAGCGTTAACTGAGCATCTCGGGATGCGCCCGAAGAAGAAAAGAAGAAAATGAACATGAGAAAGAGGGGAAAAGAAATAAATAGCCGAAGGGCGCCCATTTTCTTGGACCCAAACAAAGCTCAGACGGGGAGACTCTGCCTGAAGGAACCAACCACCCAGCCTCAGAAGCTGGAGTTAAAGAGGGTGTGCCCGAGTCGCACCCGAAAAGCGGGTGTGCTACAACCAAAACGCGTGTACATCCACCCGAAAAGCGCTTTTTAACTCCAGCCTTTAACTCCAGCTTCTGAGGCTGGACTTCACCGTGTGCACTACGTACTGGGGGGGGAATTGTTTCTTGGGTTCGAAGAGCGCGTGGTGCTTGCACCACTGAGGCCAGGTTATTTAACGCAAGCAAACAGTGAAGTCTGTGCCGGGGGTTTTAAACGGGGTAGCTCGCACGCCACCGTCACGTGTAGAAGAGCTTGAAGCAACCAAGAAACCGAGTGTAGATGCCGCCGAAGAAGCTGCGGCCTGAAGCTAGCAAGGGTACCGTCTTCGAATCAGTGAACGCAGCTGTTCTCGCGGTGAAACTTGACGCGGATTTAGTGAAGGATTGTTCAGGAAACGGTCGTGAGCAAAACCCGACCAGGTAACCACCATTTCACTGTCTTCTTTGTTTTGTGATGCGAACATCACGAGGTGCTGTCCGAAGACACCACCCACGTGAGCACTGTTAAGCATTGAGTTCTTTTAAGTACATGATGTTAAGCACTGAGTTCTTCTGAGTACATGAACGACATGTTAAGCAGTGTGAACTTGAAATGCAGGTACCACCACCAGGGGGTAAGCTTGCATTTGTCATAGGCTAGGGTTACTTGATAACGTCGTCCGAAGACGTGTGTATTAAGCAGCGGTTGCCAGATTCTCCCGTAGCACCTATTCACGGGATTGCAGGGGTAAAAAGGAAGCCCGGGTTGGGGGGGGGGGAGGATGCCGAACCGGGGCAAATACGGGCCGAAAGCGCGCCAGATCCCACGTGGGGCACCGGTTCATCGCGGCGGGCAGGGCGGTGGCCGCGGCGGGGGCGGCACCCGACGATGGGTGTGCAAGGACTCGCCTGCCGGACGCACCGGGTCCTGAAAATGGATGAGTGTGCAAGCAATCCACCCGTAGTTGGCGGCATGTTAGCATCGCAATGCCCAGCGCAGCGCAAAGGCGAACTGGCCTTGATGTGAGTCAACTTTTCCGAAGGGACTGGTCTTGAGAGGCCTTGATGTGAGTCAACTTTTCCGAAGGAACTGGTCTTTAGAGACCTTGTTTTCCGAAGGGACTGGTCTTTAGAGGCCTTGATGTGAGTCAACTTTTCCGAAGGGACTGGTCTTTAGAGACCTTGTTTTCCGAAGGGACTGGTCTTTCCTGTCGACACTCTGCGTTTGCCGACACTTTTTTTTAAACTGTTTTTTTTTTTTTTTTTTTTTTTTTTGAATGATAGTGTGAGTGAGCGGGATTGCCTCATCCTGATGAATCCACACACGGTATAAATAGCGCCGGAGCACAAAAGAAAACGCCTTTCTCCCGCTCCCGACCCTTCTGGTGCAAATGCCGTTGAACTCGCGGAGTTTCCACGTTTTGGGGTGTTTCGCGGATCCCGTGGGACGTGCAGATGATCGGTGTCACTTCTTTCGACCTTTTTTTTCCGTTTTCTTTTTTTGAAAAGATGCCAAAGGTTTATTCTAGGATTCTGGATTTTCGGTTTGGAGAGGTCCGGCTCTATTCACTGACCAGGAGCTTGTTTTGCATGCAGGGTTGGTCGAACTCACTTTGAGGCACCGCTGGGCTCCGCTGGGCTCCGTTGGACCCCCCTAGAATAAACCCTGAAGATGTAGCATGCAGCCCGATAGACAATGGGATTGAAACTGCACCTCGGACTTCAGCAGCCATATACTAAGTCAACGCGGTAGTGGGAAAGTGCGGGAGTGCGGCTGTAACCGCACACACGACCGCAAATCCACTCCCGCAATCCGGGTGCGGGGGCAGAACACTGCTACTCTCGCTCGTGCCTACGCCAGCGCCAGGAGAATGGGTGGCCAAACGGCGGGAGCGTAACGCCGCCTGCGGCCAAGGCTTTTTCAAATACCTCGTCTTTCGGTTTGCGACACAGCGTGGCTGAATATGTCCTTTTCTGTCCGATTTCGCACTTACACGTTCGTACTGATCTCGGCGGCCTGGTAGAAGAAGAGAATGGGACGACCCATGACCGAAAGATTCCTTCTGCCCGACCCGTTAGCGCTAAGGCTTAACTGGTGAACCCCCCCCCCCTTGAAAGGGCTCTAAGGACAAGCGTGGGAGTGGCAAGGAGAAGCGAGCTGCCTCCCTTTTTTAACCATGCGAAACTCGGTCAGCAGACCCAGCTACACATAGCGACCTGGAAGAACTGGGTCGGGAACAAAAGGGCGAAATCCCGCCTTCTCCCATCCGTGTGAATGGGTGTGCAGGCTTGCTAGGTGTGGGCGTAGGTACGCGTGTGTGTGAGTATGTGTGTGAAGAAAGACGGGTGTCAGCCGAATGACACGTGTTGAGTTTTTGTGACTACTTTTTTGTGTATTTTCACCCCCTCTTTTTCAGGGGGTGCTTCCAGGATCCGGGATCTTCGATTGGAGAGGGTATTCTACTTCCTTTCTTTAGAGTTGAAGCTCCTTATTGTCGCTTTCGCGGTCAAGCGCGTACTGCGTGCAGAAACACACCGGGGTGGGGGTTGCAGTGCACTACTGATCGATATTTTTAGGATGAAAGTTCGCTTTTTGTGTTCTCGGGGTGGTTGTCGGGTTACCAATTGAGCTGCCATTCTTTTTTGGTGACAACGCAAACCCTCGAAAAGGTTAGCGTGGCTATATTCTGTCTGTCTCGAACTTGAACTAAACTTCCACACACGGTTACCCAGCCTCAGATTTTCGCGTGCGCACACTGGCACATTGCCAACTACCAATACTTTAAGCACCAACAATGCATCGTGAACGCTGTTGAGTCTGGCCTCGTTTGACTGCCTCAGTGGCACGAGAGGTGTACAATAGGCGGGGGGGAAATCTTAGTTAGGAGGGGGCGCTCTTGTTGCCGGTTTCAGCACCAAAAAAAAAAAAATGAAACCGCCTCATTTCCTCCAACATTCCATGTTTTTACATGGCGAAAGTTCGCTTGAAACTCCGGGGTCTTGAAGCATCTGGGCGACCCTTCGGCGATATGGGAAGATATCCTTCGTGCACCCCGTGTTCTTATGGGTGGTGGTTACACAAGGTAAGAGAATCGGTGGGTACCTTTGTTGTTGATCGTTGGTGATTATCCCTATCCTATAAGAGTGTACTTACGGGGCGCCGTCTTCAGTAGGGTGCACCGTGTATTATGACCGGCTGTCTTCTTGGTATCGGATGACCGGCTCTTTCCGTGTTTGGTGCAAAAGAAATGCATGGGGTTGCGAAAGAGTATCTACTAAATCTTCTACAAATCGCGGCATACAACTAAAAAGGGAGGCTCCTCTGTAAGTCGTGGTTGACTTTCGCTGTGGCGTTCTTTGTCCGCACGTGGCGCCTGCGTATTAAAAAAAAACGATATTTTATCTGCCGGATGGTTTTCAAGATGCTTACATCGCTATTTTTCGAGAGTGAACCGTTCGCTTGATGCTGCTTTATTTTTTTGTACCGTCAGGAAAGGGGTCTTCGCCAACCAGCTTCTAGCACGGCTCGGTTCCCTTATCGCTCAACCCCAGAGTGTTTGGACCGAAAATACTCGACGTAGCTTCGACTCCGAATGGAAGGAGGAAATATAGAGGTAGGGGCAAATACAATACAAACACACTCTGATTTGTTCTTCGCCTACACCACCGTGTGTTGTTTTCTCACTCAGGACTTTGACCTGTCTTATTTGTGTGATTTGTCGTGTAGGGGTAGACCCGCATGACCTCACGTCCGTTCAACGCGTTACAGCACTTGGGTTCCCTTCTGTTCTTTGTCGGGCAGCATCGTCGAGCGTTTCCTTTCAAGCTGGCGCTTATGTAAAAAAAGACAGGCGCTTCGTTTTGTTTGTGAGTGTCGGTTGATCGTTTACCCACTTGTATTTACCCATTTTCAGGTAAGGAATTCCGATCAACCCTCAAGATCACGCGGTGCCTACGTCTTTTTAGCCTGCGCAATGCATTGAAGGGCACCCCGCAAGATTGCCGGTACTGAAACGAAGATTCGTGCGGCGCTTTAAATTTGTTACATCGATTTGGTACCAACAAGTGCACTGCTAACGCAAAGAAGGGGAAAAATCGTAGCTTCGTGTTCACGAGGAGGGGGTTAGTGGTGCAAGAACTGAGATATGCGTGGTTCTTAGTTCTCTTGGCAGGGCGCACAGGGATACGCAGACTAGGGCACCAAGTACGTGAAGAAGGCTGGTCGGCTATTCAACGTCTCCTGTCTTTTTTAGACTGTTTATTGTAGCAGGCGGTCGGTTTTTTTGAGGTCTCCATTTTTTTTTTCTTTCGGATGGTTCTGCCAGGGCATTAACTTGGTCTCCGGCACATTTTCCAAATTTGGACCGCTGACGGCTTTTTGCGTCCGCACTCAGGAATGGGCTCAACACAGCGCGACGCGACGTATCTTCACGACACTACTGGGCCGTAAGTGCCTCGGATTGCACACTGCCACCTCTGCCGGGGGCCTGGGTGATGGTCGAGTGCCATTATTATTTTCTTTCTTCTTTTTCCCCGCCGGATTTTTCCGAATTTGGACTGACAGTCCAAATGTGGATATAGAAGCTAATCCCCTGGGTTCTGCTTTCTTCTTTTTTCCCTTTTCCTCTCTCTCTCTCTCTCTCTCTCTCTCTCTCTCTCATTCCCTCCTCGGTTTGCTGTTCAAGCCACCTTCACCCATCGAACCCCCCTCTCAGGGGTTCTTCGTACGTAGGAGGGGGGGCAGGCGGCCGAGTGGTTACTGCTGGCTCGCTTGCCGTTTCAGAGTAAAACTTCGCGTTTCTTTTTTTCTTTCGCGGGTACTGCCCACACAGGGGAGGGGAACTTCAAAGATTTGGCGCAAAAAGGCTGCTGGAATTACAGAAGGCGCTTCTGAGCAGGGCTTACGCTCCGTTTTCAGCCTCAGAGAAAACACGTGCGGTCCACATGTGGGCGCTTGAGGTTCGAAGGGAAAAAAAAAAACCTTTCCCCCTATGCGCGGCGGGCAAAAAAAGTATGCATGTGGACCAACCTGTGGCAAGCACATGCAGAAAAAATAAGTCAAAACCCACACGTGGTACCTGTGGATCCACATGTGGAAGCACACGTGGGGGAAAAAAGCAGGGGATTAGCTTCTATATCCACATTTGGACTGTCAGTCTGGAAAAGCCGGCGGGGAAAAAGAAGAAAAAGGGGTGGCACTGCACCATCACCCAGGCTCCCGGCAGAGGTGGCCAACGTGCAATCCGAGGCACTCAGGGCCCAGCATTGTCGTGAAGATACGTCGCGTCGCGCTGTGTTGAACCCATTCCTGAGTGAGGACGCAAAAAGCCGTCAGCGTTCCAAATTTGGAAAATGGGCCGGAGACCAAGCTAATGCCCTGGAAAAAGTCCAAAAGTAGTAGTATGTGTCATCCTAATCCGGGAACATGTCAGGGAGAAGAACGGAGCAATCTTTACAAACGAACGAGTGTCATAAGGTGGCCGCTTGAGCGGCGCCAATCCGAGCGCACACAGCAGCAGTGACGCGTCGGCAGTATTTGCACTGCAGGATGGGGCAAAAGTCCAAAAAAAATTAAAGAAAAAAAAACGTGTGGAAATCCACACGTTCCACACGTGGAGCGTAAGCCCTGCTTCTGAGTCCAACCCCGCCCCGGTTTCTTCGGCTCGTCAAACGAATAACCCGCTTTTCAGACTGTTTCACAAGTCGCCGGCTTTTTTTTCAGGTTGCTTCTTCTTCCCTGGGATACGCAACTTTTGCTGTGCCGAAATTCTTTTGTTAAGTTTTCTGGCAACCCCCCTGTGGGCAAGCAGACTACAGGTTGCACTCTTGTGTGCCAGTTGCATTTTCCTCTTTGAGCCAAATAACGGACAGGCTTGTCTTTTCTTTTTCTCTGGGGGGCCCAGCAAAGGCTAAGACTTGGAAGGGAAAAAAGGCAAAAAATGTGTAGTTGTTTTGCTCGTGGAAAATGATGCGTGCGGAAGTTGCAGTTGTGGGAGGGAGGGAGGCGGAAGAACAAGCAAACGGGGTCGTTGCTATTGGTGCTGGTTTTGAGGGATAAGGAAAAGGAGAAAAAAAACTCTTTTTTTGCGGTGGCCTCAGCTGGTCTGGTAGTCCGTGCTACCTCCATTATTTTACACTCGTCCTCTTCTCTACTCACTACTGTACGTACTCTTTCACTCTTTTACTCTCTTTGGCTAGCCAAAAAAAAGACTCCTGCGACCGACACCACGAACACATTCGCAATGAATGTGGCCCTGGGCGGCCCCACGTGCATACATGTTAAAAACAAGCAAACGGAAGGGGGTGATAAGGAAACATTAGAAACCTTTTGCGGTGGTCTCCGCTGGCCCGGTAGTTTGTGACCGCCAACTTCTTTTACACTCGTTCTCTTCTCTTCTCACTACTGGACGTACTCTTTCACTCTTTTCCTCACTTTGGCTAGCCAAAAAAAAGAACCCCTGCGACCGACAGCACGAACACATTCGCAAAGAATGTGGCCCTGGGCCCCCCCACGTGCATACATGTCAAACGGAGGGGGGGAATCTTAGTTTAATGTTTAGGCCGGAACTCCCGATTGCACGTTACCTGGAAGCACCCAGAGGGCGGGCGTCGGTGGTGAAGGTGCGGTTGCCCGCATCCAGCCGGCAATCAGCTCGCATCGGGGAGGTCGCGCTGCCCGCCTGCCAATCCAACCCTTAGACAATTCGGCTCGTCTAGGTAATTCTCACGACGGTCTAGTCACCTCCGGCTTCATCCCTTGAACATGAAGCGAGACCAAAGGATCGTTAGGCCATGCTTTCACACCGAGGATCGGTACTGAAGATCGTGTATCGAGCGGTGTCCAACTACCCCCACACACAGAAGCAGGCGGTTCGGTGCACTTTCGGGGGATAGAGGTGGGCTGGCCACCACAGTCGTTTTGAAAACCAGCGTAATGACTAGTCATATTACTGCTGAAAAGTGCTTGCCCCCTACTGATTTGCCGTGACTCGGTCCTAATATTATTGCTACTGAAAGAGTGCTGACTGCGGCAGTAGGAAAAATGACTACTGTGGCGGTCGTTCTTACTCGTGATTTCTACTGTTTTCTTACTAGTGACGACTGCATTTTGTGAGGAATCCCTTTACAAGGCGTACTTTTTCTTCCCACAAAGGTGGACGCATTCACTTGTAAGACTGAATCACTGCAGTAGCCATTCTTACTACTACGACAGGGGCGGGAGAGGGAGAAACAATTTTGTTGAACGCGTACGCCTGCCACTAAACCCAGATTTACCTGTGTTACGTGTGGGATACAGCACATTTACCTCCTTTGATCTTGGAATACTGGTGCGATAGTGGGGAGTCATCGGCATGCCGATGAGTAACACACTATCTCACCTTTGATATTTCGCAACTGGCAGCCTTCTCTAGCATTTCCTACGAAGCAGGTGCGTATACAAAGAAATGTGAAAACGGGTTTTTTGCCTAGAGGCTTTTCGTGTTATTCTGCAGATGCTTTGAGCTATCTTTGTGTCTATGCTTCCAGTCGTCTTCTTAACCATGGTTAAGTGCGCAAATGGTGTCAGCCGAAGCTGGTAAAGCTTCGGCGCCGCCCACGTTATACAAAAGAAAAAAGGAGAGAAAAAGCGAGTGCAAGACTCCGTAAGTCGGGAACGACCCCACAAGGACGACAGCATTCCCTGTGTTCGTGAAGTTTCATTTTGGTTACCTCTCCCTCCCGCCCCCCCTCCGACGACGGCAGGGGGCTTTATAAGCTTGTCGTCTGCCAAACCTGTGAATCCTCGAACCCGGTTTGATTATGTTGGCATCCACGAGCTCGTGACGAGGACCTCGACGTCATCCTGAGAGGATACTGGTAGCAAGTATACCATGCAGGGTCAAAACCTTGTGTCTTTTTGGAAATGGCCAAAAAAAAAAAAAATCCGGAAAAAAATTGGGTTTTTTGAATGCTAAAATTTTGGAACAAACTCTGCAGTAAGTTTTGAGGAACTTGAGCAATTTTTTTTTTTTCCAAAACTTTTTTTTGGGGGCCATCGGCCCCGCGGGAGCGTTTTAAAAAGACACAAGGTTTTGACCCTGCATGATACACACCTACGCAGTATGTGGTATCTACATACCACCGTATATACGATACCACCTCTATGGCCCCTAGAGGGTGCTATGTATGTGGCCGATGCGTCACACTTCCATGCGGCTCTGCATCAACAAAGGGGATACTTTTCTGCGCTGGGCAGTGTTTTCTCCCTAGAAACGGGTCGCATCCGCTGTCCTCACATGCCTGCCTAAAGTACGTGGTGAACCGGCTTGGTGGGTGGCGAATGCCAAACTATTTATTCCTTTCCTCCAACCCCCAAACCGGTATTTAACAGCCCCCTGCCGACGACAGCTTGGGGGGTCAGACGAGCCTAGCCACCCAGGGGTGTGTCTAGGTAGGGTCTCTACCGTTCGGCCGCCTTAGAAACGATAGGCTTTCTTTTTTACTTTTTAGGCTGTTTTTTAGAGTGAAAGTTTTTGTGTTTTTTTTTTTTTGTTTTTTCACCGCGCTTGGTAGGTACCAGGGAAGCCTGCTATTTACGGGAGCCAAGCTTCACGTGTTCGGCGGTACTGCAGAGCCACGGGCCTACGGGTCAAGTGGCTACCGATTTCCCAAACTAAAGCATCAAGGCTTGGCGCACCTTGGGGCTTGGCGCTCGCGCTGAAGACAAGCTCGTCGAGACGGTCAGCCGCAGGGCAGAGCGGACGGGGTTGTGGCACTGTGCTGACTCAAGCTTTGCAAGCTGTGATTGACTGTCACGTTCCTGGACCAGGAGCGGCCTTTTTATTTTTCTTCTTCTTCTTCACCGCGCTTGCGATGTGTGTGCTTGGTTGTCCTTTCAACCGGCGAAATGAAACAAGGGTTTGTCGGATGAAAGATGGGGTGATTCACCTGAAACTCTCACGCTTGAATATCCGGGTTTTCAAAGTATCAGAGCGGTGCTCGGCAAACGGTTAACTTCTGTTCGCAACGCAGCGTGTTTCAAGACCTGCATGGTCGTTGGTTTGCATGGTGCCGCGGTGGATCTGTCTCCTTATAGTATCTAGCGTTATTTGTGGATTAGAAAATCGGTATTTTTAAAGTCTCCGGTTGACCGTAGAGGCTTGGGTATGGAGGGGGTTGAGAAAAGTTCGACCCTGCACCCCATCGTAAGTTGTTATTCGGATTTTTTCATTCCTTTCCTCTCATTGAACGGAACCCGCTGCTGCGATGCACAGCAGCCACGCCCGACCGCCATGTCCAACTGCAATGCCCATTCGAAGAGAGTTCAAAATAGAAAAGGGGAAAGGGAAAGGGTAAAGGGGTCGCGGGGAGTGTGTAAGACTCCGCAGGTAGGGTATGAAACCTTGAGGGACTAGTCCTCTTTATTGTTTTTTCACCGCGGTGTTGTGTGCACCTCGTTCTTCGTCTCGGGTTTCGCTCGTGAACGCAGACACATTGGGGAAGGGAACAAGCGGATCGAGGGATTGGGTTGCTTGGCGTAGGTCTGGCGGCGGGGAGGAGCTTGAAATAATAACCTTAAGAGAGGGACCCCTGCGGTCAAGGAGCCGAGGGGGCGGAGGTAGAAAGGACGGTAGAGAGAGAGAGAGAGAGAAAAAACGATAATAATATATGGAAAAAAAAGGGGGGGGGGGAAGGGATAACGGTGGTACAACTCATCTTGCTCACGCTCCGGAGCCTTTCGGCCGCAGGGGGGGGGTAGACGGTACACGGTGCTTGCCAGTTCAGTCGAAGAAGTGCCAGTCATTGATCACAACACTTCTTGTATACTTCGTCGTCTTGTTGCCGCGTGTTAGTGGTATGGTCCTTTGACAGAGTGCGCCGATGCCTCTCATCTCACCTTTAAAACACGGCTGAGTCACACATGCGTCTGTCAAGAGCATGCGTCTTGTTGCGTTAGGGATATGGTCCTTTGACAGAGTGATTCGATGCCTCTCATCTCGCCTTCAAGAAACACGGCTGAGTCACGCGCGCGTCTTGTTGCGTTAGTGGGGGAGTCTTTTTGCATGTGCAAAATGAGTACCCCACTCTACTTCTCGCATACTTCGCGCACACACCAAAGACGGCTTCGGGGAAAATACTTGTGGGTGTGCCAGGCAGAACTCCGCATGCCCCCCCCCCCGCCCCTGCAGCAGCGAAAAAAGCCCCTGAACGTGTCGGGAGAGTCCTGTCGCTTGCGCAACACAGGGAGAAACAGGCCGAAAAACGATAGGAGAAGCAATGGGGAAGAGGGTGTCGGCATCAGGTGCCGGTGAGGTTGGGGGGTGAGCCAGGGTTGTATCAAGTAAGGACTGTGTGTATGTGTGTTAGTAATTGGAGCTGGCGTCTTCTGGCCTCTCGCACTGGCTTGGCTACCTGGGGCTTGTGCTGACCCCTTCCTCCGGTCGGCTCGTGCATCTCCATCTGAAAACAAAGGGTGAAACCAAAGCGGATGCTACCATTTACCGGGATATTACTAGTCGTCGAAGCCAGCCCCACCCCGAATTCTTCTGGTGTCGATTCGAGGTGGTCGTGCTCGTCTAGCCATGCGTCTTGCTCCAGTTCCCTCAGTAAACTGCAAAATTCATGTATGGGTAACCCCTGTTGCGGAGTATGGCCCAGGCCGTTGGCTTCCTCACGTCACAGCTGACGCTCCTCCTTCTTGCTGCTCGTGATGACCACGCGCTGTCCGGAACTGTAGCTTTGTTTGACAACGGCTCCCGCCCTGTGTGTGTGTGTGTGTGTGAAGGACGAGGCTTCGTTGCGGGATCTATGATACACGCATGTGCCCATTAGCCAGTTCAGAGCATACAGTTTTTCCCTGATCGATGAACCACGAAAGCTTGTTGAACGCTTACGCCCACCACTAAATCCAGATTTGCATGTGCTTCGTGTGGGATACAGCACATTTTACCTCCTTTGATCTTGGAATATTGTTTTTTTTTGTTGCGATAGTGAGGAGTCACCGGCATGCCGATGAGTGGTTTGATCTTTCGCAACTGACAGTCTCCTCAAGCCTTTCCTACAAAGCAGGTGCTGGTACAAGAAAACTTCACACACAGCCTTCAGGGTGTGGTAGGATGAAGTTCTCCCAATCACAGTTTACTGAGGGAATAGGAGCAAGGCGCGTGGCTATACGAGCACGACCACCCAGGAAAACTCGGGGTGGAAATGGGTCTTCTACGACTGTACCAGTCCGGCAGCACTCCTGAACCAGCCCGGACCAGGATCAAAGAATGCCGGTCACTCCTTCCTCAATTCATTTTTCTTTTCCACCCTCCGCTGGTGGTGCCACTTCGTCCCAGCGGCAGTCATAGCCTCATGGTCGGTGTTCTTCCCCTTCGTTTGTGCTGCCAGAATCCGGCTTTGGTGTTGCCCGTTTGTTTTCTTCTGGGCCTACCGGCCTGAAGGCCGACGCCCGCTCACTCTGCCACCCCTATGCATTTTGGCAGGGGGAAAAAAAAGCTTGCTCCGCACTACTATCTAGTCCAAAAACAATACGCTTTTTCATAGACAAAAGCCGGGTTGGCTCGAATAGAGGCTATTCACATTGCATGTTCATAGGACCTCCAGTCTCGTATGGAGACGCTCGCCAAAACAGGTAACTTCGAAGAGAAAGGGTCGAAGTTACCTGTTTTTGGCGAGCGTCGACTAAGCAGTCAAAGACCCAGTGCCATGAGGCCAGACAACGCTATAGCTTCAATTCCCTCCGTAACCCCTGTGCCTCTAGCCGCATTAAAAGTGTCTCCCGTCGCACAAGAGTGTCTCTCGTTGCCAAAAGTGTCCCCCGAGGCGGGAGACACCTTTAGACGGCGGGAAACACCTGGAAACTGACACAGTTCATTTGCCGAACACAAGTAACGGGCGGAGTGTTAGTCACTTCGTGGGATCCTGTGTAGAACTGGCGAAGCGACACAATACGAGAGCTAGTGGAAGTAGTCGCTCGACAGCTGCTGAAGCCCGATGCCTCGATACAACCCCTGGCAACCCCTGGCGGAGGGAAGAGGGGAGAACAGAAAGGTCTATTGGATCTCTGCAAGATCAAAGAGAAAGAGGAAGAACGTACAGTTTCAGTGTGTGATCTCAGTAATGGGTAACCCCTGAGCGGAGTAACCCAGTGTGTGTGTGTGTGTGTTGCGGACCCGTTTTAACGTGGTGCCTCCCTTTACGAAAGTACGACCACGCTCATTTATGGCTAGGTAACGGCCGATGCACCCTCGGGCTGGGAGTGGGGGTCTCTGTTCGCTCTTCTGTTTGCATGGTGCTTCGGGCAGCAGCTGGCTAATGCTTCGTTTGCTACTACGCAGTCGCCGCAGCGTCCTAGTCTGTGTGCTGTGCAAAAGTGCATCCGCGGCCTTAGACCATCCGATCCGTGATGATGCTGCTTGAGGCGACAGCAGGTCTCCGCCGGTAGGCGCTTTTTGACGCACTCCCTGCATCGCGGCTTCCTGTGATGCGAGCAAACCACTCCGGGGCGGGAGGTATTCACCGCGCCTTCTGGGGCCTCGAACGGGGGGGCTCCTTCGCACGGTTCCGTGCTTGAGCTTCTTCCTGCCGCTTCAGCCTTCGTCTTCCAATCCGGCTTTCCCTGCGTCCACCCTGCCGGATAGGCCTCCTCTGGCAAAAAAGTTGCGGCCCATCCCAGGTGCGGAGGGAACGGGCTGTTTTCTTGTTGGTCTGGCCGATTTTCTCGTGTGTGTTCGCGTATCTTCATGATCACATCCTCGGTCGCGGTCAATAACTGTGCACGCCTCGAAACACCCCGCACAACCGTTCCTCCCACAGATGTCAAAACGGTGGTGGAGTATTCATGGCCGCAGAACCACGGCTGTGCAACCACCTTCCCATACGCCTTCCCCATTTCGATGAGGCTGAGCGCTTTTCCTAGACCGGACCGACGGAAGTTTGCCAGCATGGTCTCTTGTTGCTGCCGGGTGGGCCTTTGGCGTTGCACCAGGTCCATGGCGGCGTTGCTGAGCGCGTCCGCGTCTGTGTTCTGCTCCCGCGCAACGTGCTCAATGTGCAGTGTCAGCCGTCTCTGCAGGGACGACACCTTCAAGGCCGCGCGCGTCAGATACGGCTTCAGTTCCTCTGAACATGCCATGCGTCGTGCGAGGTGCCCGACAACCAGCGCCGAGTCGCCTCGCACCGTGCATTCCTCTCCTTCCGCTTCGCCTGCATCCCCCAGCAGGTGCAGGCCCGCTAGCAGTCCTTCGTACTCTGCTACGTTGTTGCTGCGCACGGTCGGCAGTGGCAGGACCACTTCTGCCACTTTCACTCCATCGCGGTACACGACTGCCCCCGCCCCGGCAACGGCGAAGGCGGTCCCATTCGCTCTCGCCCCGCCATCGAAATAAACCAGGAGCCTGCTGTCTCCCATTTCCCGGGCCGGTAACGTAGCGCGGGCTGCCGTTGCCTTGCCTGTTGGTGCTTGTGGAGGAGCTGAGTAGAACCTACTCTTCAGGTCAGGGAGTCGCCGTCCTGTGTACAGCTCGAAATCCACTGCCAGTTCGATGAAACTGGTTCCCAGCTCATCGTGCCCTGGGGGGGCCCACTTCGTCTGCTGCAGCCAGTCGGTAAATGCCATCCACATCTCTTGGCCATATTTCCACTTCGTTCCGACGGCGGAAGGTGCAATGGCAGGGACCGTGAGTCTGTGTGGTTCTGATGGCTTCCACCCACGCGGGTAGTCCACGGTCCTGTGATGCCTGGCGGACCTGTCAAGCAGGCCGTCTGCTTCCTGACGTCGAGTTAGGACCTCGACGAAGAAAAGGTGTAGCCGCTTTAGTACACGCAACCTTTCTTCCCTAGCTGCCGGCAGCCCGGGGATCGCTTCGTCTCCTCGTACAGCTGGGGCCACCCCGCACAAGCGTAGGCACGGGGGCCAATTCCTTTGCACGTTTACCAAGTCTCCGTGCTTCGATCGACTTCGTTCCCAGGCTGGGCACATCCAGAACAAGTGCTCTACCGTCTCCCGGTCCTGTGTGTCGCAGTACGGGCAGTTTCGTTCACCCAACCCCGTTCGCCCGGTTGCCGGTGTGGCCCCCGCAAGTACCGACTTCAGCATGCCGGCTTCGTACGCGGTGAGGGGGGAGTCCCGCATTTCTAGTAGGTGCCGGGTTGCCTGGTGGTCTACCCCGTTCTGCACACCCCCGAAGTCCGCTGCTCGCCGCGCTGCGAGCTGAGCCATCTCACGCAGCCTCAGCGCGTGCCGCAAGTCGTGTTGAAAGATTCGGGTGCAGCCTTGCGCCGCTGCATCGTGCACTACCTCGTCTCCGGCTTCGTTCGTGTAGGCAATGCTGGTCGGTGCCACCCAGCGCCACTGGAGCCCATCCAGAGCTCTCTTGAAAAGGGCTAGGGGCCCTCTCAGCATTAGTAGCGTGTCGCTTTGCTCCCATGCCGTCCGGGACAGAGTCCGCGCGGACTCCCACTTCTCGACTTGAACAGCCCAGGTGGTTATTCTCCGGTAAACGGGCACTACTACCGGGTCGAGTCTGTGCCCGTGGTGCAGTATGTGCAGCACGGCCTCCTGGGCTCGCCGCGGCGGTCCCGTCCACACCGCGTCAGTAAACAGCCTTCGTAGGCGCACGATGTCCCGCTTCCTGAGTTCGGACACTGCGGTGCCGTAGTACCGCTTTGCCCCTGCCGTCATACTAACGACCAGGTCTCTTGCGTCGCCTGGAAGCGGGAGACAGCTAGCCCTTTTCAGCACGAGCTCGGCTTCAGCGTTTCTCTCCAAGATACGCCTTGACGGTTGTATCGCCTCCCCCGGCGGCACCCGATCCGTCGTTATCATCGCCCCCAGGGCATCAAATGTTGTGCGCCTCCGTATCAATTCGGTCTGCTCGCTGTTCCCCTCCTCGTCTTTGCTCTCCGCGTATTCGATCGTTTGCGGAGCGTCCGGCGCCGTTGTGAAGAAATGCGATTTCTTCTGCGTGCAGACTTTCATCCCGGTCAGCCCTGCAAACCGTCCTGACCGCCTGGCCGCCTCCTCCAGGTTTGCGAGTGACTTCAACATCGCATACACATCGTCGACATACGAGAGTGGTATCGCTGCTTCGATGTCTGCTATGTGTCGCATCCAAACGCTAATCAGGACGTTGATGAGAATGACACTTAGGGGGCATCCCTGCATGATCCCGTTCGTCGGAATGAAGCCCTCACCTACTGTCGCTCCCATTCGAAAGTGGCGCTGCATGCTGGCGTAGGCCACCCGCAAGGTCCGCAGCACAACCTCGTTGAATCCAAGCTCCCCAGCCAGCTTAAAAGCTATCTCAATCGGGACCGAGTCGAAGCACTTCTTGAAGTCTAACGCAAGGCCGTAGAGTGGTTCACCTGTCAGGTGCGCCTCCTCAATGAGTGCTGCCAAGTGCCATATTAGGTCGTCCGTGCCATGCTCCTTCCGGCAGCCATGCATCCCGCTTGGCGCGATCTCGTCCATCCACGCGAGTGCTTCTTTCGCCCTTATCGCTGCCCAGATCCGGTATAGGACGGGGGTTATGGATATGGGCCGTTGCGACAGGGGATCTCCGGTGCTCTCGGGCTTCGGCAGGAGGTGTATTATTGCGTGCATGAGTTGCTCCGGCCATAGTCCTTCGGTTTCCACTGCGTTCATGGCATCGGCCATTAGCTCCAGGATTTCAGGCGGCAGTTGCCTTAGCTCATGCACACGCCATCCGTGTAATCCGGGGGATGTTGTCTTCTTCATCTTCTTGAGGGCCGCATCCACATCGGCCGCGCCGATAGGTCTGCATTCCATCGCGTGCGGCGCAGGGAGGTACCGGGCGTAGTGAGTCTTGAAGGCCTCCCATTGGGGCTCCGGGATGTCCGTGTATTTTTGAAATATTCCGCCCCAGGCTTCAGGTCCTCTCAGCATCTCGTCGATTTCCCTCGGGCATGCAGTCAGAGTCCCGTCCCCTCGCCGCAGGAACACCGATGGGCTTCCCTGCTGTCCGGCCAGGAAACGGTAGATCGCACCCTTCTCTTGGCTGCCCCACGCTTTCTGGATTCTCTCTTTCCAGAGGCGAGAACGCTCCGTCTTCAGCTCTGCTACAGCTTCGCGTTGCGTCCCTACCAACTTCTCTGCTGTCGCCACGAGGTACTGCAACTCATCCTCGTCCCCGGTGCAGGGGTGCTGCGCCAATGACTCTTCAGCAGTACACCGATGCAAAGCGTTTCTCGCGTTCCGTTCCGCAACCGTCATTGCGCTAGGCTGGCCAACGCTCAGCCTCTGCCTCGCCTCGGCAATCACAGTGCGTAGCATCCCAATCACCTTGTCCCGCTGTCTCACGGACCTATCCGTCGCACCCCGTGCCGTGCACGCCTGCCTTGCGGACGCGTGCGCCTTCCGAGTGGTGAATCCACCAGCCCTGCCCCGGTAGGCGGTTGATCCTGGCGGGAGGCTCTTCCAGTGCAGGCCAGTCAGGTAGGCTTCCGCCACTTCCGATGCGTTTCTCAGCGCCCCGTCTGCTCCGCTGACCGCGCGGTTGCGGTCCAAGGCCGTGGTTAGTACACTCCTCATCTCCTCCTGCGTCATCAACGGCGGCTTCTTCGGGAAAGGAGTGGGTATCCAGTGACCGCGCTCGGGCGGTGTAGATGCCGGGATGCTGAGTGTAACAAACACTGGACAGTGTGTCGGGATGTCGTGTTCTCCTGCCTTGGCGGTTTCCACCGTCACCAACGTCCGCGCTGCTACGGCGTTGAGAAAACACATGTCTATGCGAGAGCCTGCTGCCCCCGCCCAGCAAGTGGATGGAGGGGCATTTGAGCCCTCCTGGGCGGCTGCTGCCGCATCTACCCATCCATTTTGGCAGGCAGCCGCCAGGGACATGCTTTCCCCTGTTGGTGTGTTAAAATCGCCCAAGACAGCTATCGGCACTTGCCCGAGTCCTGCAGCCATCTCGAACACATCGGCAAGGAGCTTCTCCCGTTCCTGGACTACCGCTTGCTCCCTGCCAACAGGCGCGTACACCGATAGAACATGTAGAACCATTCGCGCATTGCCTGTTGCTACAACGGCATGTGCGACCCGTGTGCTTTTCGCCAACCGCTTCTCCAACTCCGTGGTAGGCTGTGTGGTTTTGGCAACTAACCCGCGGGTGGTGACCGCTGTGCCGCCCGGCACCCGCTGTCCGATTCCGTTCGCGCCGACAACAATCGGTACGTCTTCTCCCCAGTGGCAGTCCCA
The DNA here is from genome assembly GCA_030068145.1 of Diplonema papillatum. Taxonomy (NCBI): domain Eukaryota; phylum Euglenozoa; class Diplonemea; order Diplonemida; family Diplonemidae; genus Diplonema; species Diplonema papillatum. The sequence continues at coordinate 103,814 of JAPJBO010000807.1, forward strand.
TCCGTACGCTCCTAGAAAGAGCTCACTCGTCCTCTTCGCTTCTGGGCCCGCCCTGGTTTCTTGTAGGGCAACAATGTCCGCCGGCAGGTTCGCCACCGTCCGACACCTCGCGCTTATGGACCCAATGTTCGCCGTCGCGAGCACTATATCCTTACAGGACGCATCTCCATTGCGAACTGGGTGGCGAGGCGCTTGCTCCACGGCTGTTAGCCTGCTCAAGGGAATCTGAGACACCTCGGGGGCGGTTGTCGCCAGTTGCCGGAGGATGGTATGCGGCACGTTCAATGCGTCGTAATGTTGCGGCCGGTAGGTCAAGACTATTACGCGTGACGCATTTGGCGCCCGTCCCTCACACCTGAGGAGTGCCGGGTGCGTTGTTGAGAGCACCCACACTGTCGCTCTGAGCACCTCAGCAGCTGCTTGCAACGTGAGGTGGTCACCATATTGCCCGTCTCCGGCTACGGTGAAGAGGTATTCCGATAGCGTCACATCAGCGGGGATGAACGCTACCGGCGGGTTGTGACGAAGCTGCCAGGTGACCTTCTGCCGTAAGGAAGTAGCCGAAAGACTCAGCTTACTCCCACGG